>JAJKFI010000045.1:10091421-10143825 GCA_029204185.1 Lerista edwardsae | reverse complement strand
AAGATCATTTTGTTACCCGGGCAACGCCGGGTAACAAAAAGCTAGTTGATAATAAACGTAGGTTATATGCCTAAATGTGTGTTCTCCATATGCTATTTTACATACAAATATAAGTAGAGTATTAAATTACAACACATTTTGAGAGTTTTTTTTTATTTCTGCCATAAATAATTTCAGATATGGAGAAGTCATTTTGAAAATTTTAATAGGCAGTTTCATATTGTATTAAGCATCTGGTGCATGTTCCTTCTTGGTGCATTTACACCAATAAGATCTTCAGTGACCCAGAGTCTTATCTAGAACCTTCTAGAACAGTGTTTCCCAATCTCCTTCAAGGCTGTGTAATTGACTGCAGGGGAGGGTAAAAGGCAGGAGTGCAATCCTCAGGATTGCACTGTTGTCTTGGCCAGAGAGGCTAGTTTTTTACTTACCTCTTGCAGCGCTGGCAACTGGGGAGCGAGGGGAGCCCCCTGCAGGGCTTTCCGAACCATGGAATATGTTTACAATGCGATTGAGACCGACTTCCAGGTTCGCGATTGCAAACTGGAAGTGGTCACGATTGCATTGTAAACATGTTCTGCAACTTGGGGAGCCCTGCAGGGGGCTCCCCACTCTTCCTGGATGCCCACCCCTATGCATATGGCAATAATACATATGCAATGCCTGTCATGGCTCTTAGTAGGAATTGCATGACTGTACTGAGATACTGGAATACAGTATATATTGTGGGATGCATTACTGTATCCATGCAACAAGCTTAAAATCTCTGTCCTGCCAATACATCATCTACTCAGAACTCCTTACTATCTTGTAAGCCCCCATTTGAGATGGCAAAAGGGACACCAACAGCCCAATCCTAAACTGCCCGGCCCCCATAGGAGCAGTGGTAGCAAAATGGCTACTACTGCATCCTATGGGAGCTGAGCAGCTATTGAAGGCACCTCGGGAGAAGGGGAAGTTTGCCCTCTTCCCCGGTTAAGGCCACTAGTCCACCAATGGTCCTCCTCAAGTCTGCACAAACTATTTTGTCGGTGCAGACTTGAGGGCTTCCATGTCAGGCTGCACGGCCTGATGTGGAGGATAGGATCTGGCGGTGGAGGTCACCACCACCCAATTCTGCCCTCCCCTTTCCCCAAAAGAGCTCACTGCCAGAAGCGGTAAGACTTACTGCCCCCGGCTCGGCATCAAGTCCTCCTGGCGCTGGGCCGGTGCCAGCGATAAGCCCTTACCGCTGGCAGTAGAAGTGCCTTGCGGCATTTTGCGACAACAGTGTCAGTGATAAGGTCTTATTGCTGTTGTTGGTCCGCTTAGGACTGGGCCACTAGAAACCAGAAAAGGCATCATTAGTGTAAAGTTCCAAATCAAGGCATGGCCCCTTTAAGTGACTTCTATGCACAGATGGTATCGGACTTGGACAGGCTTCAGGGTTCTCTGGTATTAAATGCCAATAAAGGTTTATGAAATGGTTATCTGGTATTTAAGGACTAGTTCTGTTATGACTCTTGACACAACAAATGCCCACTTGGGTCCCTTAGATCCTGCCTCTAACTTTCTCTTTTCAGGCTTCCTATGATATCTATGTTGCTTCTGATCCATCATTCCAGGAGACTGTCAAACACAGCCACAGACATTGCAAAACAAAATGAAACTTTCAATTGCTTTGTAAAAAGCTGACTTAACTTCACAGTGTGATGGCAACGCATCTCTGTATATGTCAGCATAGACAAAGTTGGAGTAGACAGACTGCAACTACTCTGGACATGAGACCACCACCACCTACAAAGTAGTTATGTTTCATATGTAGACAATCATACACATTCACATAGTTGCCATGCCAATAAGAACATTTGAAACAATACTCAAACTTGACCTGTTTGTCTCTGTGCCAAGTGTGTTCAATCTGGCTGAAACTGATTTTGTTAAGACAAGTCCTGCTGTTATTCCTTGAAACCCAATAGCTAGCTCAAAATCTGTATTTCTTACAACAAATCCAACATGTTATTAAAACTGTTAACTTTTGTATAGAATGGAAATTGCTATTTCCCCCTGAATGATGTTTTGATCAATAGGATTAAGGGTGCGATCCTAACCTGATGGACCATAAGAAAGACCATAAGAAAGACAAAGAAAGAGAGCTGGACCATAAGAAAGGCAGAGCGCCGAAGAATAGATGCTTTCGAATTATGGTGTTGGAGAAGACTCTTGAGAGTCCCCTGGACTGCAAGGAGATCCAATCGGTCAATCCTCCTGGAAGTCAAACCTGATTGCTCCCTGGAAGGACAAATCCTGAAGCTGAAGCTCAAGTACTTTGGCCACCTCATGAGAAGAGAGGACTCTTTAGAAAAGACCCTCATGCTGGGAAAGATTGAAGGCCAAAGGAGAAGGGGGCGGCAGAGGATGAGATGGTTAGATAGTGTCACCGAAGCAATGAACATGAAATTGGGTGAACTCAGGAAGGTAGTGGAGGACAGGGAGGCCTGGCGTGCTATGGTCCATGGGGTCGCGAAGAGTCGGACGCAACTTAGCGACTGAACAACCTAACCTGGAGTTAGGCTGGCACAGTTGGGACAGCAAAGTTTGGTCAGCACAAGGGCAACTTTAAAGTACGTTTGGACCACTCTTGGAGACAGATGGCACACATCTGTGTGCTGTCTTTTCTGACTCTGAGAGTGGTCCAAATGTGCTTTATGGTGGCCCTTTTGCCAACCAGACTTTGCTGGCCTAACTGTACCAGCCTAACTCCAGGTTAGGATTGTGCCCTAAAATTCTGAGGTTACAGAAATCCTTCTGTGTCAACTGTAAGTAGGTAAAATAATGATGTGGGACATGAATCAGAACTCATGCATTAGATATTTGTGAGACTATTGATAACATTAAATGCCAGATATTATATCTACCAGTGTTATAATTGCACTGTGATGGATAAAGTCATTGTTTCAGCGTTACCAGGACTGAGGTTGTTTGTAATTGGTTATGATCCTAAATATGTTGTTATAACAATTATTTTAACAATTACAGCATTGTTTGTAATGGATTATTACCCTAAACATCGTCACCGAGTAGTCAACTAGGGGTCTGTTCTATAAGCTGTAGTGTAGGCGGTACGTGTGTGCTACTAGCGCTGAGAGGCGTAAAGCACATATGCTGCATCCTTGGAGTATGCAGTGCCAGTGGGGAGGCCTGCACCACCCCACCAGCACCACAGAGGAAGCTCCGGCCACCAGCGGTGAAATGGTAAGTGCCAGGCAGTGTGGGGGCATGGGGAGGGTGGCAGGAAGTTGTAGGGGAGGCAGGCAGTACTGGGCAGGGTGGAGAGAGGGTGGGTGGGGAGAGGGATTGGACTGGGAAGGGGGTGGAACCCAGATGCTATCCCCCATGCCATGCTTGGAAGCCTGACATGGGACTTCTCAGTCTGCACCAGCAAGTTAGCTGGTGGAATCATCACACCCATAGGATACAGTGGCAGCCATTTTTGCACCACTGTTTCTCTGGGTGCTGGGAAGGATAGGATTGGGCTATAGGAGTCTTGTTTTATCATCTAGGTTTGTGGATAAACTATATTCCTCGAGCTAATGATATTCCTCAGCCAAGTTCTCTGAACATTGCAGAAAACTCAGGGGAGGGGCAGGGTCTATTTTTCCCATATGCCTTGAAGTAAGAAGAAGACCCTTCCTTTGAGTTTTTGGGCATCTGTAGAAGTCTCAAGGAAGAATCAGCCTTTTTTCTTCCAGCTTGGATTTGCAGGCCCTCAGAAGGAGCAAGAATCCATCTTCAAATAAGTGACCAACCCCACACTGAGTACCCAGAGGCCAAACTGTACATTATGTAGAATGTGTGATCATATTTTCACCTTTTTAAACAAAAAGGGCCTGGAGGGATGCAGGAAATGGTGGTGAAACCATAACAGCAGATAGGGGGATGTCATCACTTTGTCCCCACTGTGGTTTCAATCCTGATTTTGTTTCCTCACAAAACACATGTGGAGAGTAGAAGAAAAGCTTCAGCTGACAGCCATTTGACTGCTGAAGGAGAAGAATGTTAACACCTGTTAAGAAATACAGTGGGACCTCGTATTCACTGATTTAGAATCCACTGATTTGACTAACCACTGACACCAGGGTCCATCTTTAAATGCCTTGAAACAAGGCCAAAATCCTACCTTCCTAGTGTCCATTAGATTCTATTATTCACCCCATCTAGTGGCTGAATGTGGTATAGCATCTAAACCAATGCATGTTAGGGTGGCAATGGAGGAGCAAGAAACCTGGAAGTGGGTCTTTAAAGCTATTTTTCCATCAATTTCTGTATCCATTGATTTTAGTATCTGCTGGGGGTTGCAGAACAGAACCTCAGTGGACAACAAGACATAACTGTATAATTAATTAATTAGTTAATTAGTTAGTTAGTTAATTAATTAATAATGTCTTATTCTTTGTAAGTCACTGATTCAATGGAAAATAGTTGAACATTTAATGTGATTTCACTCTAACATTTACATAGCCAGGTTTCTCTTGGGTGCTTGTGGAATGTTGTTTAGAATGCCTTCCTTGTCCTTTTTTCTTGGCTGATATGAGTTCTACTGCAATCATTTTAAAGCGCATTTGTGCAGTTCAAGCTCATACAAATCCAGCAGCGCATGCATCAATTTAATGGCCTTTTTGGTAAGCCTCATTGTGGCAAATTATCAGCGTTAGTAACATTAAACGAAACAGCGCATACCGTGTTGTAGAAATTGTTTTCATTTCAATTCTTCACTATACCATAAAGTTTTCTCTTTTAATATTTCTTCTGCTAACACACTCATAAAGCACTTGCAGTGGGATTCTGTAATTGTAAATGATTCTCTACTCACAACGTGTTTAAATAGCACTCCAGGCAGTAGAATTAAATGTGTTGAGAGGGGCAAACTATTGTTTATATGTATTACTGTTAGAAGATATATGCAACTATACAAATGTTTCCCAACCTGGGGGTTGCGATCCCTCAGGGTAGGTGTTCCCAATGGACCTTTGGGGATGCTGTCCCCTTAAGGAAGGTAGTGACCCAACCAGGGCCCCATAGTGCCATTAGAACAGCACTTGTGGATTTCACCGCTGCCGCCAAATGCATATAAATAAAAAGGGTTTTTTAAAAAATTTTTTAAATAAAACAACCTTACATGTGTTTGACAGTGTATATCTGTCAAACTATCAAACTATCTGTCAAACTATCTGTTAACTATCTGTCAAAAAGATATTCAAAATATCTGAATAAAACTTGGGGTTTTTGTATTTTTATTCCACTATTAACAAAAAGAAACACCTGTACTTATGGCCCAAAGTCCTATTCTTTGGCTCTGCTGCTACAAGAAGCATTCCAACGGTGTAGCGCACTTTGTGGTGGCAAAAAGGCCATTACAAAAGTGCACATAGCTGTGCTCTTCTAGGTTGCTGCTGCAGTTGCTATGGAGATGAGCAGCAGCTGAGGAGCACCCGGGCGTGGCAGTGATGAGGAGAAGCCACTCCCACCTTCCCCCACCCTTGTGAAGCCCCTGCGCTGGCTGAGTTTGTCCAATGTGGGGCTGGCTTACCTGGATGGCTCTGTGGCATGGCTGGGTTGGTGTCCCTCTACCAGCTCAGAACCTCTTGTAGACATGCTGCAGTGCAACGACCCTCAGTGTTACGCAGTCACACTTACAGTCATGCCTTACAGCACATTTGCAACAGCCTGGGCCAACGGAAGTAAGATACGTTGGCCCAAGAGCTCAGTTGGATTGTGCCCTATGTCTTACTAAACACACAAGGCTTACTTCTGAGTAAAACAAATGCAGCATCATTTTCTCTACTTGTAAAAGCTGCTTTTGATATGCTCATCCTGAGCTACTACAGTTTTGTGCACTTTTTGCTTCGCTGTTGTCAGTCTCTGCCTTCTTGTCTATTTAATCTCTCTTGCATTTTTCTGCAATAGTCTGATGAAAGTTGATTAAGGCGATGTGGTCATACCTTGGCTTTTACACTACAGGGAGCATTTACACTCATGGAGAAATTACAGGGAAAATGTAACTGTTGTGGTGTCATTCTCTTAAAAAATTGCTTGTAGAAACTCACTATTGACGTCCTCTTAACAATATCCAGGTTTGTAAGAACCTAGCATGACTTGGCCCTCAAAAATGGACACCTGGAGTTAGTATAAAGTGTATGTGCTAGCATTATACATATATGTGTGCTACATGGTATTTCTGATGAATCTGTAATTTGATGATAGCCTCAGTACAAAATTCTGAGATTAGCTGTTATATTAAATGAAAATGTTTAGCTTAGCCATGCCTTTAAGCTGAAGTTGTACTGAATCAAGCCTTTAAATTAAAACTTAGTTAAACAGCTCACAATGTTCAAGCCTCAAGGATCCCCAGACAATCTGGGCACAAACTGATCTTGTGAAACCTTTCAGTACTACCAAAATCTAATATTTTCCAGCCTGAGGATGTTCCAGTTTCAGGACTTACTCAACTAAAGTACAGCACACTAAAGGACATGTTGGATTGATTTAAGTTATAGTTTTGAAACATCAGCTGTTACTTAGCAGCCCCTTCCAACTTACAAATGAGATTCAGGCTGCAATCCTATACTTGCTTACATGGGAGTCAGTCCCATTGAACTCAGTTGGGCTTGATTCTAAGTAGATAGGTATAGGATTGTGCTGTCAGAGTGCAATTCTAACCTGGAGTTAGGCAGGTACAGTTAAGCCAGCAAAGTTTGGCCTGTAAGGTATGTTTGGACCATGCTCAGAGTCAAGCACACAGATGTGCACCATCCTCCCTGACTCTGAGAGTGGTCCATACATGCTTTATGGTGGCTCTTGTGCCGGTCAAACTTTGCTGGCCTAACTGTGCCAGCCTAAATCCAGATTAGGGTTGCTCCATCAGGAGACAAAGCATTCTACTTAAGAACATTTCCAAATTTGTACACAGTCTCATCCTCTATTAAACAGCCTTGCAATGTGTTCAGGATTGGATTTATTGAAGTGCTTAAGTGGTTCAAGAATGGCTTTGCTGAAGAGGATCTTCATATGGATTGCAATGGAGATGAGGCAGGTTGCTTGATAGACCGTGGTAAATAATAATCACGATAAAGCATTTATATAGCACATTTCCAGCTGTGCTATAATGTTTTGATAAAACATTTCACATCTCACTATTCCTTATCTCTTGGGGCAGGTCAGTATTACTATATCCATACTGCCGATGCAGGATGGTGGGCTCTGACCCTCAGCCTACCTAATGAGGTCATATCTGAGCTGACATTTGAACCAGTCCAGAGTTCACACTCTTAGCTGTTGTGATGTACCAAATCAAAAACTGGTCTTCAGTTTTTCAAGTTATCCATTCAGCATCTGTGATACTGGCCCTGAAGAGCAAAGAAGCAGGATGAAAGTCAGACTTAATTCTAGGGAGGAGAGATCCACTCAAAGTTAATTGCAATGGAACTCATTTAAGAAAAGTGAATTAGTAAATTCCAAAGTCTAGCTGCATTGCTGATGTTTTCAGCTGCAATATGGAAATGAGTCTACTTTCTGTGATATGCGGGATGAGTCCCTACTTTCTGTGATATACATTAAAAAATGTTGTAGGATGTATCCAATAGAGTTTTTCCCCAAAAATAATAATAGGGGAAGGACATTTGACTTGCCTCCCCCACTCTAGATAATTGATCGTCCATCTCGTGTGTGTGTACGTGAAACTCATCTGTGTATTCTGTTGAAAAGATCTTTGGCTATCGACTTTTGTACTCTTCTAGGAATCTGAGAAAAGCACAATCCTTAGGGAGAGGCCAGACTGACAAGTTGGAAAGGTGTGCATCTATAATTATGTCAAAGTTTAAGGCTCCCTCCAAGGTCATGATCATGGTACGATTTCCTCTTCTCAGCCATGCACACAGTTCCAAAAGGATATGAACCTTTTGTTTTATTTATCAAGCTTTTTATGCGTATTCAATATCTGCAAATCTTTGCCATCATTATGACTCTATTACTGGCTTCTAATTTTCCTATTTATTGTTTTCCCCCAATAAAATAAGCTGCCCATAAAAAAAGAACGTGTCTCAAACCATATGCCTGCTTTTCTAAGGATATGCATTTTTGTTTTATTCATTGGAACTTAGAGGTAATGGACTCATTTAGCATAGAGGGGAGAAGAATAAAGGGGAACCTGAATGCAAATCTCTGTAAAGGCTGATGAAAAAAGAAAAGGGAAGGTAGTTGTTTATTGGATTCCCTGTGGGAGATGAAACTGACTAGTCACAAGGCACAGTGATGGCAAACCTTTTGGGCTCGGCATGTCAAAACTTTGGAAAATGCTTAACTTGGCTCTACTGGCGTGTCAACCACCCTCCCCAACAAAAGAGAAACAATTCTTTATGTTCATTTATATAAGCCAAAAATAAAGTCCAATCATGTGTGATGCTAGGTATTACATAAACCTCAAATAATTACAAAAATGAAAAATGCGTAAAACAAACTCAGTTTTTTGTCAGGTGTTGGTGAACACTGGTGTGTCAGCCCAAACGTTGTGGCGTGTCACCTTTGACATGCATGTCATAGGTTCACCATCACTGGTCTAGACTCGAGAGTACCCCTTTGTCAGTTTCATCTCTGCTGGAAGACCATCTAAAGTGTCAAGGGCATGGTGAATACCTCCATGTACAAAAATGCAAAGATAGGACAAGGGCCTCTATCACATAGTAGTTAGCAAGCTTTTGCAACTCCTGAATTCGAGTCCTTTTCAGAGTGGATATTAAGAAAAAGGAAGAGGCCAATGGACATGATGGAAACAGTTTGTAAGAGCCTTCAGATGGAGTACTGAAGGTTTTATGCAGACATATGGCCCAATCCTATCCTTTCCCCCTGTATCCAAATTGAGGGGGTGGGAGCTGAATCAATAGGCTTCAAAAAGGAAAGAGGATTTATCCCACCATATATTCCCTCCTCTGCACTGGGTCTATTCAGATCTGTACCAGTTTTTCAGCTGGGCCAAGGAGTTTCCAAAAAAGAGGGGATAAGATCTGACACACTGCCATATCCCCTTGCCCCCAATCTTGCGCCCTCCTTGCCCACCGTGCTGCCTTACTTGCTGTAGAGGGTTCAATGGATGGGGTGTTGCAGTGCTCCCAAAATGGCTGCCAACAAAGCTCTATGTGCTTGGTCAGCAACCATTTTACGATAGCAGAACTCTGTTCCACTTTCATAAATGGCTGCGCAGGACTGCCCAACCATGGATAGGATGGGGCTGTCCATTTGATTACCCTTTGCTAGATATCTGCAGTTAGGCTGCCGGGGCATAGAAGCAAACATGGATATTCTCCCATTTTGGATTGTTTTCTAAGGGACCAACACAGCTTCTTATGATTTTTGTGCGTTTTGTGAGTTTTCAATTAGACCTTCATCACATCATTTGATTTCTCCACACTTGATTCCTGTCATCTGAGAGCACAATCCTAACCTGGAGTTAGGCTGGCACAAGTTAGACCAGCAAAGATTGGTCACCACAAGACCCACTGTAAAGTTCATTTGGATTACTCTAGAAGATGGTGCATGTCTGCATGCTGGCCTCTCTGAGAATGGTCCAAACATACTTTATGGTGTTTCTTGTGCCAGCCAAACTTTGCTGGCCTAACTGTGCAGGCATAACTCCGGGTTAGGATTGTGCTCACAGTGTGATATGACTTATGCAATGGAAAACATAGTGATTGTGGAGATGTTTTCAAGGAGATGCAAGGGCTGTATGCGGCATTAATTCTGCAATGGCCCATTCATATATGCAAGCTTCAGAGGATTTTGCAGTCATCAAGTGATGGTCACGCACGTGTGAACTGGCTAAAGGTAGATAGTTGGAATGTGTGTAGTGTATGCACCAAACAAGGGATTTCTCCACACTTTTCCTTCTGATTAATTAATGTAGGCAAGTCCCCTCATTGCAAGGTGAACATTAGTATCAAGGTCATGGCATCATCAGGGCATGGGGAAAAAATTGTAGTCAACAGTGGTATTATAGACACTACTGCATATGGGCCTGCATCACTTACAAAACCAAATTCCAAACAGCCCTCCCAACTATGGTGTAGGGAAAGTTAATATTTTTCCAACAATGATCCAATCCTATCCCCCATCACTGATGATGCTCATCCTGGTTTGTGCTGCCAGAGAGTGAATTACTCTTGGGTGGAGTGGCCCAGATAGGGGGGGGAGGAGTCTGGATCTGGTAATCATGCTGGATCCAAACCCCCCATTCCCAGGCTGTGTGGCCCCAATCTGGGCCACTGTGAACTGCTCAAACAGATCCAAGCAGCTCTATAGGGGTAGCTGGCGCTAAACCCCTGGGTAAGGGGACAAATGTTCCCTTGCTCTGTGGCAAGCTCCAGCACCCTTCCAACCAGCGCTGGAAACAGCTCAGGTCTGCCAGCCGGCCTGACAAGATCGTGCTGTCAGATACACACCTAAAATTGTAATGTGTAAAATGGCCCTAAACTTTATAGGATGTGGCAGGGCTTCAGCTTTATTCAAGAATATTAAACAAATCCAGAATTGGATACTACCATTTCCTGGTTATGTAGGGATATGTCACTTTAAAGATTGCTGCTGTAAGTGTTGTTCTGTCATGTGCTTTTTCTACTAAACATATACATTGAATTATGAATGAAGATATTTGGGTTGTACGCAGAAAAATGTCTTGCAGAAAAATCTCTCACTGGGCAAATAAGAGATTTGGTTTTGGCAGGGAAATTAACATGTTGTAGAATAGTAATCTGAAGCAAGTATTTGGCATTTATTTGTTTTTATTTGGATGTTTAATAAAATAGTCAGTATGATGCACCATGATTGGACAGAATAAGAATTCAAAGTCATCATCAGGAACAACTTTTAAAAAGACAAATAAAAATAGATTGTATCGGGATGTACAATATCTGCTGCAAACCACAGTGCATAAGAATGTATAAGAATTGTTCTGCTTGATCAGCTCAAGAACCATTTATTTCAACATTCCCTCTCCAGAATCAATCAGCCAAATATTTCCAGAGTCTCATAAGTAGGGCATGAAATAGATGGCTCCACCAACTGCTTGTCCCTAGCATCTGGTACTTGGGGGGTATACTGTCTGTAAATATGGAGTCTCAACTGCGAATCCATTTTAAAAGCTATTTTAGCCCATTTGCAATTTTAGTAATTGCCATCTCTTGTGGGATTCAACATGCTTCCGAACAAAAGCAGCAACATTTTTGTTCATCCTGAAACTACTATCAGATGATACCTATGAGTGGCTGCAAGTTCTAGTACTAAGAGAGGAAGAAAACATTTTCTCTACCAGTCAGAATTATGTCTCTATCATGTCTTCTGTTAGTCACCTTTTCTTTCTACACTAAAAAGCTTCCCTTTCCTCATAGAGAAGATGCTGGACCACCCAATGATAGCCCACTACCTGTCCCTTTGATTCCCTCTACCTGTCCCTCTACCTGTCCCCATGGGCTGCTACTTTTGCCCATGCTGCTACTTTTGGGGGTGGCAGCTATGGAGATGCTCCCAATGGGAATGGGCCTTTGGCTGGTGCCCAATTGGGCAGATGTCTGGCACCACCCCTGCTTTTGTCATTGCCCTTTCCTTGTGGGATGCTTTGGTCCTATGCCCTTTCCTGAATGTTTTCCAGGTCTTTGTATCCTTGCAATTATATCTATTATTTAAAATATTTATATACTGCCTTTCCCCTCCCATTAGGGGGGCTACAGGTCTACATATTTGGTTATGATAAATCTTGAACAATTGGCATTGCAACTGTGAGTCAAGACATTCCTCACTTCAAATTGTACCTAGATGGCCTTCAACAATCTCTTGATCATTGTTTCCCCCACCTTTTGCATTCCCTTTATTTGGGGGGAGGAACAATTATTAAGGGCACCTTCCTAACCTGAAGTTAGGTGTGTTGCAAAAGTGCCATAAAGTGTGCTTGCGCCACTGTCAGGGAAGGCAGCAAACAGATGTGCGCCGTCCTCCCTGACTGAGAGTAGTCCCAAAATGCTTAGGATTGTATTCTTAGAGACTGCAGCTCTCCACCATGAGCAGCTGCCAGAGTTTTTGTGGGGTTGAAAATACAGCAACTTAGAAATATTACAGAGTAGAGAAGGCAGCAGGAAAAATCAAAGCTAAATGGGGATCCTGGAAAACTGTATCTACTTCCATGACAGCTTTGGTTTTTAAATTGAAATTACGAAACACCCCAGCCATTATTCTTGTCAGCTCAAAGCAAAGAGTTTCTGGTCTTCCTTCGAGTCAGCTTTTGTTTTGCTTTCTTTCTTCTCCTTCCTCTCACTTTGTTTACAGTGGCTTCTAATTTTCCTGTTGTGTTGTCAGCAAATAAGGTGTCTTTCGGAACAATTAGCACCTCTGTTAAAATTGGGGAAGGGAGGGTGGGGAGGGGAAGGGCTGGCACACAAAAGGAGAGCCTGTGTACAGGTGAGGACTAAGCAGAAAATGTTGTAGCAATTTGCTGAACATGGAGGCTTATTGAGGATGCGGTCCTGAATAATACACACCAGCTTTGCTCTTCCTTCCTTTAGTCTGTGCAGAAGAGAAGTTATGAATCATTCATGGTCTCCCAGCTGAGAAGGGCTTCAAAGGGGATGATTCTGATTGGGCGTCCTGTGTGAATTGCCAGGCTGCAGAATCCCCTATACCCCTAGCACTGGAGGGTTGAGGAAGCACTTTCATCTGGGCCTCCAAAGTGTTTAGGGTCACAGTTCACCAGGAGATAACGATGCAGATGTACATTCAGAATTAGCTGCCGAGATACCTGTGTAGTGCGGTGTGGAAAAAGTGAGCCAGTGAGATCCCAAGTGACTGCTGTGAATCAATTACTGTATTCTGAATACAAGGTTGGCTGCAGGGGATAAACAGATGTCAGAGAATTTTTTCCCTAATAAGACCCCAGTAATAGAAGAGCACTGTCAGCTTCGTTTTGCATTAAAAAAAATCTCATTTCTAATTTACATGACCAATTTTTATTAGGCCTCTAAACAAAGCTCTTTAAAAAAAAACCTCTTGGTTGAATATTGTTATTGTTCATTTTTGTTGTTGCCAAGATGGTTAACAATAGAAATTAGAGTGTAAAACTGAGAGTGTAATGCTGAAGTGCAATTGCTAGTTTTTTAAAAACTTATTTAGTAGTGTACAAAACAAGAATTTCAGGTCTTTTCCAGGGCATTTCACAATGATCAAGTTTCAAAAATAGCTAAACTAATTCCTGTTTGTTGTGTTCAAAGCAAAATATGGCTCTTCGGTTTTCTGATTTTTTTTACCTGTGGTCAATTTTTTCCCTGTACAGCAATACCTTGTACTTGCATTTGGTTAAGGACCAGAGCATAGATGAAAGCAAAAAGTGGATGAATGTACAACATGGCCTTATTCAACTTGCAAATTTATTTTGGCCTCTGAAAAATTTAAAGAGCGAAGGGCTCCATCCATCCCCAGGCCAGGGCTGGTCTCCTGCATGCTGCCCGGGAGACGGCCAGCACAAAAGTGCCATAAGGCACGTCACGTTAGCCAGAATGATGGAGGCAATGTGGGGAGGCCAGCACAGGTGGGGGAGAGGCTTCCGTAATGGTCTTTGAAGCTTCAGGAGCCATCGATGTTAAGTACCCTCTTGAGCGGTGTGGAGGTGCTCCAGAGTGGAGGGAAGAGGCAGGGGAGGCAAAACTGAGCAAGAGCAGGCAGGGCGGAGCCCTGGAGGTGGTGGAGATGATAGCAGAGGCTACTGCTGCATCCTTTCCATCCCTTCCACCCCTGAAAGCCATGTGTCAGTGGTTCTCAAACCTTTTAGCACCAGGAGGACCCACTTTTGAGAATGACAATCTGTCTGAGACCCACCAGAAGTGATGTCATGGCTGGAAGTGCCATCACTGTGGCGGCAGAGCCTGCCGCTTTCCTGATAATGCCGTAATAAGTTGGGTTGTTTCTCAGCCATTTTCCAATAACAAAGTGAGTTAAAGCACAATCCTAACCTGGAGTTAGGCTGGCGCAGGTAGGCCAGCAAAGTTTGGATGGCACAAGGGCCACCGTAAAGCACGTTTGGACCACTCTCAGAATCAGGAGGGATGGCACATGTCTATGTGCTGGCCTCTCTGACTCCAAGAGTGGTCCAAGCATACTTTATGGTGTCCCTTATGCCAGCCAAACTTTGCTGGCTTAACTGTGCCGGCCTAACTCCAGGTTAGGATTGCAGCCTCAGAAAGAAAAAAGGCCTATTTACAACCTGGATATAAGCAAAACAATCAGTCAACAGTCAACAGGTACTTATATACCGCTTTTCAACACAAAGTTCACAAAGCGGTTTACAGGCAAATGATAATAATAAAGTTAAATGGCTCCCTGTCCCAAAAGGGCTCACAATCTCAAAAAAAAAAAAAAAAAGGCAGCCCACCAGCAACAGCCACTAGAAGACTGCGCAGGGGTGATGAGGGACAATTACTCTCCCGCTGCTAAATATAAGAGGAACACCACTGGAAAAAGTGCCTCTTGCCCAGTTAGCAGGGGTAATCACACAGCCCTTCCCCTTTCCGGCATCTCATCTTCCCATATCTTCTATATGGCTGCTCTAGGTGTTTCATGAACCACCTGAAATTGGCTTGTAGCAACCCACTGGTGAGTCCCGACCCACAGTTTGGGAACTACTGGTCTAGAGGATTTGTGGTCTGATCTTACAAAGTAGTTTGGGGACCACTGCCCTGTGTGGTTTGACTTGGATCTGCACCAGCGATTGAGCTAGTCCAGATCTGAGTAGACCCATAATGGCTGCAAGGGCTCAATGTTCCTTGATCCCAAGGGGACGGCCGGCTGCCTCTCTGGTCCCACAGGATATAGTAGCGGTTGTTTTGGTGCTGCTGTACTGTGGCATGGGCAGTCCCATTAGGATTGGGACTATATAACACATGCAAATTCATGCAAAATGTAAACAATCAGAAATAAGCTAAATGAAAATATAAGAATGTTGTGAATGGTTGGATAAAATCAGATGAGAAAGGGAAACCCATAGACGAAACTTGAAAGCGCTGAAAGTCAGTGGATGAATGTCAAGGTTTAGCTATACCCAAAAATGTGTCTGGAAAACAAATTCTTGTTACTATTTGAGTCTTCAAAAATGCCCTTGGCCATCTTTCAGGGCCCACCAACTGATCTAAGAGGGTAGGGAGAAATATTTATGAAGGGTATAAGAGGAAATGTTTTAAACATTTTTGTTAATTCTAGGATCTGGTTATATGTACCAAAGGTAGCCCAGCCAAGGCTTTTAAAAATCTATTTATGCTGCTGCCGCCACTGCTGCTGCTATTATAATTATAATATAATTATATCGCAGGGCAGAGGGAGGGCGGCTTTGTGGGCGGGCCAGCCTGGGGAAGGGGTGGAGTCCAGATTGGCCATTCTAACCCCTGCTCCTAGCCAGATCCTAACCCCTGGCCCCTGTCTATGCAGCCCCAATCCAGGCCATTTGGACTTGTGCCTTCTATTTAGCAGGCACAAGTCTGAGCAGCACCACAGGGGTATCTGCGGCTTCCCCCTGTGACAAGGGGAAAAATGTCCCTTTGCCCTGCGGTGACATCCAGCTGCCTCCCACCTTGATCATGCACAGGTTCGGATTGGGCTGTGTGCATCTAAATCCAACAAGGGACCAGCTCACTTGTACATGATTATTTTAGCATCATGTGATAATTTGCACGTGTGAATTAGCCATGACCATACAAAGTAGGATTGACAGGTGGGACCTCAGTATCCATGGGGGTTCCGTTCTGGGGTCCAATTTTAAATGGGGTTTAATAGACAATAAAAGCACCAAAATGAGGTTTTTGGCCTTTGTGTGGCAAAACGGTGCCATTTCCAAGCTTTTGCAGCTATTTTTAGATCCACTTCTGTGACACACGGAGGTTCCTCGCTCCTCCCAGGAATGCCCCATAATGCATCACTTGGCCCTTTTTTGTCTGTTTAAACCCATTTAAAATTAGACCTAGGTATCCGCTGGCATCCATGGTAAGTCAAATGCATAGATGCTGGCTCCACGGCTACAGGGTTCTGACTATATTTTCCCTATATTGCAGATAGGAAGACTGAGCCTGAAATAACAGTGGTTTGCCTAAGGTGAGATCTGAACCAGGCACTTCACAATTAATAATAATAATAATAATAATAATAATACTTAGTATTTATATACCGCCTTTCTAGGTCATTAGATTGCTCTTTTGACTTTATTCAAGGCAGTTTACATAGGCAGGCATTTCTAAACCCAAAGGGTTTTTACAATCACAAATAAGTTCTAATCTTACAAGAACTGCTACATTCAGATGACACTTTCAAGTCCAGCCTTCTTTCTTAGCCGCACGATTGCCTTCCTGCCAGCTGATAAATGATTTCTTGCTCTCATCAAGAAACAGCTGGCCCGACACAACTCCTCTCTCACAGGCAGCCGGACACAGCTCAGATCTTATCAAGTCAAGTCAATTTTATTGTTTGGCTAAGAGCCATGACAATTACAAAACAGTTAAAAATAAATAAAAACAATAGCTTCCAAACAGCAAGGTAATTACTAAAACATCAAAAACATTGAACTATAGGCCTTATAAAACCAGTCCCCCGACCATGCTTAAAATTTAAGAACTGCAGTGCCAGAATTTACAAAATTGTAACGAATAACCTTAGCAGCCCTAGCATACAAAGAAGTCATATAAGTAACATGAGGATCAATATCAGAAAGAAGATAGCACACAATTAAAAAAGGATTTTCCAGTTGAGTGGAAGCCAGAATGTGACCTAAAAATCTCTGCCTGGGAGGATGATAGAGGTGGCAAAAAAGAATATAATGCACCACCTCCTCAATCTCCCCAGATCCACAAATACAATATCTAAGATGTTTGGGTGTGGCCTGAAATCTACCTTCGAGATACGCAGTTGGCATAGTTTGGAGACGTAATTCCGTGAAGGCCTTCCTTAGCTTAATAAGTAAGCGAATAAAAATATAATGGTCTAGAGTGGGAAATTTTAAAATAACTATAGATCTGGGAAAAATGAGAAACTTTCAGGAGGGCTAGATCCTGTTCGTTATCTTGTTTATATAACCACTCCCTCAACAATGACTTAAAATCCACAAAAACAAAAATATCTGTAGAAAGAGAGATGGCAGATAACAACGAGTGAACCGAACTGGCCCAACCGCCGCACTTCAATTGTTCCTCCAAACATAGTTTAGGCAGGCGGTAGTCTGGCATATGCAGCACTCTATAGTAATATGATAAAATAGAGAGCCTTGCTCTGGCCCTAATAGAGACCAGGTCAACTTCGGCTCTAAGAAAAGCTGCAGGAGTGCTGGGGGGGGGGGAGAGCCAAAATATATCTCAGAAATTTATTCTGTATAATTTCAAATATATGTAGTTTATGCTGGTTAATCCCCCATATCTCAATGCCATATAGAATCTGGGCAATAACCTTCCCAACAAAAACCTTGAGAGCCGGGGGCACCAAATTCCCTCCCCCAGAGTGAAAAAATTTAATTATTGAAAATGTTAAAAGCTAAGGTTTTAACATGTTGGAAATGCGAGTTCCAGTTAACTCTTTTATCAAATAGAACGCCAAGATATTTAAAAACCTGTTCTATTTTATGAGAACCAGTAAACCAATTAGAAACAGGAGAACGATGTCCAAAAACAACAACTTTAGACTTATCGTAATTTACTTTCAGTTGATCCTGGATACTAAACTCATCCAGTTTCCTAAGCATTCTAGTGAGACCCTTCTTATTGTGTGAGAGCAAAACAATGTCGTCTGCATATATTAAAATAGCAATCTTTCGATTACCAATACAAGGAGAAAAATAATCAGATCTTATCAGCCGCATTCTCGAGGTCTGCCGCTCACGGAAACTTCTGGTGTTCTCAAACTGGCGACCTTCGGATCTTATCTTATCTTTGGGCATCACTGCGGCTTTTACCCTCTCAGCTAGACATCCTGCAATTACAATAACAATTCTGCAATACATAATATTCTGCAATAATATAATATCCTGCAATAACAATTCATAGCTTGCCTTCTTGGCAACTAGCTACATCAGTTCTTCTCCCAGGTAGTCTTTGCGGTTGCTGTAATGAACATTGGCAGATAATAGCATCTGGGTAAGCAATAAACTGTTGACCTCTATCTGTATATGTGGATTACGTGGGAGTTGATGTAGAAACATAAATCAAACTATTTCTACTTTCACTAATGGGTTCAGAACATGGGAATATGTGCTGTGCCGATTTGCATCACGTCAACAACTGACTCTGTGTTTCCATGGAGCAAAGGCTTAACGGGAATTTGGAAATTTTAGCAAGATCAAGAAGCTGTCTCATCTTCTCTTTTAGTAACAGAGTTTTAATGCATGCCAGAGGGAGTAAAATGTGTTGCTTTAATTATCAACAACAGGCCTAAGGACACATTCATATTACATTTAAACATGGTAAAAATCAAAATAAATATAGACACAAGGATGCAGTAAGCCGTTAAAAGTCTCTCTTGGGTGGTTGCACTGATGGAATAAATATAACAAAATGCATATTTTATTTGTTTAGTTTGCATTCATATTTAATTGCTAAAAATCATGGTAGTGATCTGCAGTGTACCTGCTTTACCTGTCAAAAGCATGGTAGCCTATGCATGCTTCCTTGAAAGTAAGTCACATTGAATGATGCTTCAGTCGCCCTCGGTCGGTGCGGTGAATAAAATCAAAGAATGTGGTATAAGGTATATGCTGACTTCGTATATCCACTTTTATTATCACAAACAGTGTCTGTCGAAGCAAAGAGAAATATTAATATGAAACACGTTTGCAGTACTTTGCAGAACGTAGACCTTTAATAGGCACTTACATGATAACAATGATCCTAATGCACTTTGCAATTATTAGTTCTACATTCTCACTGGAAGGAAGGTTTCTGGTGTGGGGAGCCCTGAAGCAACAACAGCTCAGAGCATAACCCCAAGAACTGGCACCGAACCCTCTTCCCAATCCTTGAAACATTTTCCTCCCAGGAATTGTCATGTTCTGGTTCAAAGAAGTGTCTGATTTTCTGTTGAAAAAAAAAAAGCGTTATTGTTCCACCATACTGTCTAGCACATGCTATAAAAATAAATGGTATTTTTTTCCCCTCCAAGGTACTTTGTTATGCCTTGTGCTTTTCTATAATGTAGGAATAACTTCAAGTGGGGACGTAGATTCTGACGGGATTTTCACAAAAGATAAAATGTCCTGGATTCGTTGGAGGGGATGACGACGATAAAAAGTCTCTTTTACATTGTATATTACATTACATGCCTCTTGCATGTTGGATGTGCATTCCAATGGCTCATAGTACAGATTAACTTTTTATAGGTCACCCTAAGAGTAGGCTTTTAAGTGTTTTTGGGTACATGCAAAAAGTGTCAGTGCTTCTTATAAATGAAATCTGCTAGCAGGGCTAGGATAACTTCTCAACATGCTAGAGAGGGTGGCCTAGAATAGTGTTTTCCAGCTATTAAGACCTGGCCAGGGCATGACTTTTTTTCTGGGCAGAAAGTGCAGATAACCTTTCCTTCTGGCAGATAACCCCTTCCCTTTGCCCAGTTGTTTGTGGCTCAGGAATGGGGCTGTGCTTTCTAGGCAAAAGTGGTGCTTCTGAAAATTCACCATTTAGCATGGACTACATAAGAGAATCCTGGTGCATCCTTATTCCCTAAAAAGATAAAATGAAGTACTTTTTTACCCAGCGGGTAGTTAATCTGTGGAACTCTTTGCCACAGGAGGTGGTGATGGCATCTGGTCTTGATGCCTTTAAGAGGGGATTGGACAGATTTCTGGAAGAAAAGTCCATTGTGGGCTATAGGCAATGATGGGTTGTAGCCTCCTTACATTAGTAGTAGGCTACTTCAGAGTACTGGGTGCAAGGGAGTGGCAACAGGATGCAAGCATCTTGTTGTCTCATGCCTCCCTGGGGCACCTGGTGGGCCGCTGTGAGATACAGGAAGCTGGACTTGATGGGCCTTTGGCCTGATCCAGCAGGGCTCTTCTTATGTTCTTATGTTCCCTAGGAATTAAATCACTTTCCATGTATTGGCAGAGAGAGGGGAAGTCAATGGTGCACTGATGCTGCACTGATGACTCTGTACTTCAAGGAGTGATCCAAGTACATCTCATATCATGTCTGAATGTTTGGAGGCCCACTTCATTCCCTGAGTGTCGTGACACATCCCTTATCTAGATCGAACTACATGAGATGTACATTGCACACTGGGTTGCGGTCTTTGTGCAAGAACTCAGATTAGTTAATCTGAGCATCCACATGACTCTAGATTACATTTGGGCAGTAGTGTCTTCTGTTCTTAAAATATGGTTGTGCACACTGGACGGATGGTGAAATTGACTCATAACATATCAA
The DNA here is from genome assembly GCA_029204185.1 of Lerista edwardsae. Lineage (NCBI taxonomy): Eukaryota > Metazoa > Chordata > Lepidosauria > Squamata > Scincidae > Lerista > Lerista edwardsae. The sequence goes on along the minus strand of JAJKFI010000045.1, from coordinate 10,123,372 downwards.
GACTCTCTACAGGAGCTAACTCTCGAAGTCAGGGAGGATGGTGCGTGTGTCTGCATGCTGGCCTCTCTTACTCCGAGAGTGGTCCAAATATACTTTATGGTGTCCCTTGTGCCAACCAAACTTTGCTGGCCTAACTTCAGGTTAGGATTGTGCCCTCAATCTCAAGTTCTTCTTAAGGACCTAGGATATCTAGTACAATATTTGTGTAAAATATGTGACGTTATGAGTAAAGTTGCTTTTTGCAGCTCTTATATGGTTATTTCATTTACAGTTACACCTAAGGTGTGCAAGCGATTTTCCAAGTGTTGGAACATGGCTCCTAAAGCACCTGCTTCTATTGGCATGATCTCCACTTTTCTTTGCCAGAGTTGTTCTACCTCAGTCTGAAGATCTTTGTACTTGGTTACTTTTTTGTTTTAACATTCTTTTGTCTTCAATTTGCATATCCTCAGGTTTTGTCACATCTATAATGCAGCCATTTTCTTTTCCACTACTGTTAAATGGAATGTTATGTGCCCAATTTTTATCTGTTTTTTATTATATATTATCTGTTGTTGTTTGTTGTTATTTAAAGTAAATGTTCAGGTTCATGTTTTTGTATACATTGCTTCAGGAGTCAGTGACCAAATTTGGCAGTGACCAAATAAATGCAATATGAGAAGGGCAGAAGAGAGTTAGCAAAATATGAGAAGACAAAGAGCCAAATCCTATCCAATTGTCCAGGCCTGATGGAGCAGGCCCGATGGTGTGTGTGTGCTGCATTCTGTGCTAGGGGGACAGTCACGGAAGCCTCCTCAAGATAAAGGAATGTTTGTCCTCTTACCTTGGGCTTACATTGCTGTTGCAGCATTGGTGCAAGAAACTTGGATAGGATTGGGCCCAAAGGCTGCAATTCTATCCATGCTTACCAGGGAGTAAGCCCCATTGACTGTAGTGGGATAGAATTGCAGCCTTTGGATAGGATTGAGCTAAAAGTCACAGATTGTGGGTGTGTTACAAGATAGCAGAGAGTATCTATTTTCTTATGTGAAATATTATTTTGTTCATATACTATCAGTGGAATTGCTGTCTTTGAGGCCCCCTGAGAGATATTTTGGGACCTGGCAGAGAATCTGTTAGTGAAGCCTCTTCCTTTCACAGTGCTCTTTTTCAGTCTTCAGTGCTGAACTCACAACAGACCTCTCAAGAGTGGCCCATCCCTCACCACCCTGAAACTCATCTCTCATCCTTTTACGGAACAGTTTACAAAGCTCTTTTAAACATGGGAGAGTGACAGCACCTCCAGGTGACTTTTGTACCCTATTTTGTACCTGGCAAAATGCTTACATGAAAAATACCCTTGCTTGGTAAGCCTGCTGTTTCCCATAGCATGGAAAATCTTAATATAGGCCTGTGTAAATTATGAGAGTCAAGCAAAGTGCATCGTTACCTGTTTTGTGTTGTGGCCAGGGGCGTAGCTAAAGAAGTGTGTGTGTGTGTGGGGTGCAACTGCACCGGGCAACAAGCTTTGGGGGGCAACAAGCTGAGCTTGACACTAGTGGCCGAACTGTGAAAACCTTAGTAAGCATGAATAATACCATCATGTTGTATATCATTGGAAATGTAGTTTAATGCTGAATGCAATTTAAAAAAACCCATGTAGGAATATCTGTATTCCATCAAATATCATGGCAAAAAAAAAAAATGAAAATACAACTGCGATGTCACTTCCTGTTGTGACATCATTTTGAGGGCATTATTTTGCCCTCTGCACCGGGCTACACTTTCGTTAGCTACGCCAGTGGTTGTTGCCTTGTGTTATATCGGACAATGGGTATAATAGTTGGCAGGCAGCAAATGTGGAGGCTTAACAAGGCTTTGTTGGCTTGGTGGATCACAAGTTGTGTGTGCTTCGCATAATACATATATCTTTTCCAAGATGTGATTGATCTGATAATATTTCATTGTACTTATAAACAAGCTTCTATTAGGGTTCTAGATTGATTCCTTAGCTTCCACAGTTACACAGTAACATATTTTTTTGCCACCTCAAAAAATATTGAGGCAGTGTTCTAATTTGTATTGTATGTCCTTATCTGTTTCTTTGTTGTATTTATTGTTTATTGTTTGAGTTAGTATTAGTATGTATGTAGCCATTAGCCGAAATCAAATTCCAAGTATGGGATTCATAGCTAGCCAATAAATATTATCTAATCTAATCTAAGATTTAGCCGAGAGGGTTAATGCCTCCGTTTGCCCGAAAATAACAGCTGAAGATCTGAAGGTCGTGAGCTCGGGACTGCTGGAAGTCTCTGTGAGCGGCAGACCTTGCAAACTGCGGCTGATTAAAAAGCTGAGTTCCAGCTGCCTCATGGGAGGAGGAGTGTGCTGAAGTCAGCTGCGTCTCTGGTGGGAGCAGGGAAGCCTCTTATCAGCCAGCAGAAGACAGACGGGTGGCTAAGAAAGAAGGCTAAATCCAGAAAGAAAGATCTGTATGAGTGTTGTTCTTGAAAGACAGAACATTTCTGTAAATTGTAAAAACCTTCGGGTTTATGAATAAAAGTCTGCCTATGTAAACCGCCTTGGGTTACAGTCATTAGAGAAATCTAGTGATCTTAAGAAAGGCGGTATATAAAAACATGTATTATTATTATTATTATTATTATTATTATTATTATTATTATTATTATTATTATTATTATTATTATTAATAGGAAGCTCTCTTATATCAAGTCAGGCCATTGGTCCATCTCGCTCAGTATCATCATCATCATCATCATCATCACTATTATTATTTTTATGCAGTATTTATATACCACCTTTCTCACTGACTCTCACAATGAGTGGGAGTCTTACAAACCCAAGGTCGCCCAAGAAGCTTCATGGTTGTGCAGTGATTTGAACCTGGATCTTCCAGGTCTAAGTCCAACTCTGGAACCACTAAACAAGTGTTTCTCAAACTGTGGGCCAGGACCCACTTGATGGGCCACAACCTGATGTCAGATGGGTCATGGAAAGCTGGGAGCAGCCATCTTGGAATCTGCAGACCTTTGCTATAGTCCTTTTTGTGAGTTTTAACAGATTGAATTTTCAAAGGACTTTTAAAAAACATTTTGTATTTCATTCAGTACTTTTGCATAATTGTACATAATATGTACAAAATTATTGTACATAATATGTACAAAATTATAATTGTAAATTCAGTACTTTTACATCTTGCTTTCTGTTAGGGATGTTTCATGGTTGGTCAATTGCTGCAGTACAAGGCGTGTTATTTGATTATGTCACAGTGATGGCACTTCCTGCTTGATGATGTCACTTCTGGCTACAACACCACTTCCAGGTTAATGACATCAGTTCCGGAAGGTCCCAACACGAGTGCGATTGTAAAAGGTGGGCTCCAGTCTAAAATGGTAGAAAACCACTGCACTACACCATTCATGACATAAACAGGAAACCTAGGTGACCTCGTGGCAGTCACTATCTTGCAGCCTTGCCTACCTTACAGGGTTGTCCTGAGAGCAAAAGGAGGGAAGGAACCATGTACATTGCCCCAAACTCCTTGGAGGAAGGGCACTATCAAACTTTGAAAAATAAACAAATTTTAGGCGGCAGATGGGTGTGCTCCCTGCAGCCACCCCTCCCGTCATATTGCAGAAAAGCATGTCACGAAGACAGTTACCCTAACCCTTTCCCCCAAGTGACCACGTTTTTCATGCAGAGGAAATACTCTTCTTCCATGGGAAAGCACTGGAACTTCTCACCTGCCACCTGAAATGATTCTATCCAGAAAAAGCATCACCCCCTGATGCTGCTGTTACCTAAACTAGCTCTCAGCTGTAAGGTGTGTGGTTGAGTCCCCTAGAGAGGTGTACCCTGGAAACTGTCTCTTGCTCAGTTGCCTTCTTGCAGCCTCTTCCCTGCCCATTGCAATTTTATGGAAGCCTTTTTCCCCTTCCTTCTGAATATATAAATATTTTCCTATTTGTTTGGTTTCCAAGATGGAGGAATCAGACCAAGGAACAGGAAACTTCAGCCTCTCACAGCCAGCTCCCTTTTTTTTCTTCTAGCATGAAAAGGATTCTAAGTAAAGAATGCCAGCAGTGACTTGTGTTGCTTCTGGGCATTTTTTTTGTTCTTGTGATCTCCAGTCCACTGATTGTGTTTTGTGTTATTTGGAGGTCACCCAACTTTGATCACTAGGGGGTAGTATGGGGCTTTTCCTTGATGTTGGAGATCTACTATATAGACTGATATTTTCTAGAGCGCAGAGGAGAAAGAAAAACCTGGATATTTTTCTCATAGAAATGTGGATTTTTTAATCCCCCCCAAAAAATGCCATTTTGCTTTACTAATAGAATTAAAACCCAGATGCTGAGTTCTGAAAAGATGAACATTTAACTCCTTCGTGTGCTAGGACTCCTTCGTTCTCTTTCCCCTTTTTATTTTCCGCCAATATGAGGGTTTATGCTTGAATTAGAGCTCAATATCCTAACAGGGTCGCAAAAGAAAAAGTGACCTGCTATCCCATGTTAATATTTAATCAACTGCTTGCTTTAGCATTGCAAGCGATTCAGTGAAAATTAATTAGCTCCAAAGACGCTTGTCCTTTAATAGGATTGTAATCCCTTTTGAAAAGGCAGATGAGATAATCTGTGGAAGCAACAGCAGGATCTGATGTTTCTCGTAATTCTGGTGACTCTAGTCCTGTGCCATTCAAAAATTATTGACTGTACATTTGCTTGTGAAAAGGAGAAAAAAACCCACCATTGGTTCCCTCTCCCACCCCATTCCAGGCTCATTGCTTAAATCTGACAGTGGCACCCCCCTCCCTGATGGAGCAAATTGCAAAATCCTTTAGGGACTCCCCTTTTGTAATGGACGGCCTTGTGATGGAGACACTGAAATTGATTTGCCATGTTTGCCGACACTGAGATGAAGACAATTCAGAGAAGTGTGGATTTTAAAAGTGAGGCCTGAAGTATTTTTGTTTAAATCTATGTTCCTAACATTCTTCTTTTTCTTTTTACTTTACCTGTAATCAACTTGACTCTAGGGACTGTGCTACTTTTCTGTACAATGCCTGGTAAGCTGCAGATACTAAACAAATATTTAGTTGTTGTAGTAGCAGAGTTAGTCGTACTGGAATTGCTACAGCTGTTACTACACTGCTGCAACTACTAGTATACAGTATTTATATTTTAATTTTTTACCTTACCTGTCCTCTCCCTATGGAGACCCTAAGGCGGCTTACAATCCAGGTTGCCATTAAAGCAACAAAAACATAATCAAAACACACCAATCCAGCAAGTCAATTAATAAAACAATGAGAAAGAATGCAACAAAACTGCAAAACCAGAAGCATCAAAATGCTCAGAATCAATATGATAGAGAGCTAAGGCTGTAATCTTAAACACACTCTTCTGCGAGTACAGTACCTATACCTGCCCTCGCTGTGGATACAGGAACCATAGATAAAAGAGGATCCTATATGGAGAAATACAATGCCCTCCCAATACAATATTGAGAATACAGTACCTTCTCTGTGGCCCTCCCATGCCCATTACCTTTGTTCAGCTTCTTTACCCTAGTGTCAAACAGGTGCAGTCAGTCCTCATTATCCACTAGGGATAGATTCTTGGAAATCCTTGTGGGTAGCAAATTCACAGATAATAAACCCATTAATCCTATGGACCCAATGAGGTTAGGTACAAGAGGTACCTTATCTGCCATTAGGAGAATCCAGCAGAGACTCTCAGGAAGCCAGCAGAGAGCAGCAGGAAGTGCCAAAAGATCTCCGAATGCTGCAGAGCCCTTCCAGAGGCTGAAGAATGTCACCTGTGACCAGCATGGACCCTGTAACATGGCAGGTGAATGTTTTGCCTGCCATTTTAAAGGGGTCAGTTCTGGTCGCAGGTGCCATGCTGAAGGTCCCTGAAGCCTTTGGGAGATTTTTGCATAGTGGATAACAAGGACAGAGGCGCAGTTAAAAAAGTAAGTAGCAATTCTGCCCCTCGCAACTAAATGAATTAGCAGACAGCGAGTTTGCATATAAATACCACTGAGTGTATGTATCGTCCTTTTACTGAATGCTAAAACAGAAATGCCACAAGCAGGTAGGCAGCCTGCACACTACAGGGAGAGATGTAAACAGGAAGCAGAAAACTTCCTGATTCCTATTAATGTTCTAACTATGTTGCCCTAGTGTGCAGGCTGCCTGCCTGCTTTTCGCATTCGTGTTTTAGCATTCAGTAAAAGGAAGACACATACTTGTTTCGCAACAGCTAAATAAAGGTAATGGGTGCGGGGGGGGGGGGCGAGGGCTATGGAGAACCACAGATAACTAGATCCAAAAATACTGGATCTGCGTATACAGGTGGATGCCTGTAAGTTCCATTGAACCCAGTGGTACTGTACTTATTTCTAGGTAAACATGCATAAACCTGGGATGCATATCAACTAAAAGCTGCCAGAATAGGAAAGCTTTTTAAGATTCCTGCTCAACACAGACAAGCTGGGAGCAGTTCTCACCTCCTGAGGCAAGGTGCCACAATCAAGAAGGCCTTGTCAAGGGTTACTGGCAATCACATTTCCAGCAGCCACAGTGCTGAAACAGAAGCTCCCTTGATGACCTTTAAGAATAGGGAGACTGATATGGGAAAGGATGGTGTTTTGAATAACCAGGTTCCAAGCACTTTAGGGCTGTACAGCAAATGACCAGCACAATACTGTTACTAGTGTTATTGTTACCGCTAGTAACAGTATCTAGTTTTGTCTAGCAATATCTATGCTATCTAGTTTTTTTCAAGCATTCAGACTGCCAGCCGCCTGCCTGAGCATCGCTATAAGCTTGAATGCTTGTAACGACCTGTACAAGCAAGAACATTTTTGCTCCAATAAGCCTTTCAACAATGGTAATGGGAACAGGTCCCCCGTGGTTACTAGGGCCTGCCTGTGCTGCTCAGGAACATGATCAAACGTATGGATTCAAATCCACACAGTATCTTGGGTGCACAATGAATTGGGAGCAATAAACTGAAGCTGTCATGGATAAATACATACAGCTGATTTTAGTAGAACTCACATTTTGGGATTCTGGTGTCAATGTGATATATAAGAGGTTGATTAAACGATACTGTGTGGATATTATGCACTTTCTTATTTCTTAAACTCCTCTCCTTACGAGGAGCAGCTAACAACAGTAAATGTTTACCTGACACTGAACCAAGTGGTCTCTGACACTTGGTTCATATTTTATATACGCATGGCAAAGAAGTTCTATATCTCATGGCCCAATCCTATCCAAAATTATGCCAGTGCACATAGAGGTTTATGACAGTAGAACATAGTTTCACTGCCATAAAATGGCTCTTGGTGGCACATGATGCATGCAGTCAGCAGCCACAAGTGCTGCTGGACTCAGAAAGGTAAGTCCACTATGGGTGGGGATGGGCAGAATGGGGATGTGAGAGGGCAGAAAGGTGAGGAGACAGTGCCAGGGAGTGGGTGGTAGATCAAGGCTGGGAAGGGGGTGGTATCGGCTACAGCAACACAGCTGATATCTTATCTGATATCCTGTCCTAAGCCTCAATCCATCTTCTTGGGTCCACTTGGAATTGCAGCAGTGAAGCTGGCACAGATCCGAGTAGACCCATGGACGCAATGGATGCTTACCCAGAGAAGACCTCCAAGGCCTGAAACGTCCTTATGGGATCCTGTTGGCGCAGATGAATCAGCACAGGGGGAGTTAGAAGGATTAGGCTGCTAGACATCATGATATCAAAAGAATTTTGTGGCTTCTCAAAGGCGAACAAACATCTTTATCACATCGTGCACATTTGTAAGCCACAGCTTGTTTCAGAAGGTGTCTGAAGCAGTGAAATGCTTGAACCCCATTCACAGGTCACTCACCACTGGAATGACTCCCTTCTGTTTAGTAGGAAGATTAGCAGGTGTTCAGATCATCTGGCTGTACCAGGTGATAGCTTGTTTGGAGCAGTGGATCTGGCAGGCAGTGGCACGAGACTGGCTCTCTGTTATCCCAGGCTTTCTAGAACTAGGAGGATTCTGGCCTATGGTCATAGCATTCTAGTGTAAACTGCCTGCAGTTCCCAACTCCAAACGATGGTGCTTTAAGCACAGAGATAGTGCTTGACTCTCCTGGCTTGAGCCCTGCAGTGACTGACATATGACAGCAAGGCAACCAAGTGGTATGAGAATGGATCTGAATGGGCAGGAGAATGGATGTGTGCAAACTAGGGAAAGGTCAAGTCCTGAAGTGGGGACAGTCATTTGTCAGGCACTGCAGGTCAGACATGCATGGAGCCCCGAGCGCACCTGGGGCAGGGCGATGTAACTGCACCCCATGTGTCACCCAGCCATGCCTCCCTGCACCTGAGATTGTTCCATTTCGGAGCGATACGAATGTAGGGGAGGGCAGGCAGGCCAAAAAGCATGCAGGTTGCTCCGCGCAAATGGCGTCTCGCCACTGCCGGTGCCCACTGCTTTCGCCACCCCCCACTACACCCTTCTTCTGCCTCTGCTGCAGGGCACAAACCAGGAAGATCATGCACTATTTCTGTGCTTTAAGCACCACTGTTTGGAGTTGGGGGAGAGAGTAGCAGGATGCAGCACACACCCCATTGGCACAGCTGCATCAGTGCTGGAAAGTTGGATAGGATGGGGCCTGAATACAGACTTTGGGAAGGGGTATCAGGCCCTAGTCCTAGCTGCCACCCCACTCACCTCTCCTAGTAGCGGCAAAGTCAGAAGGCCTCTCCCCACCCCGGTGACCTAAGAGAACAGTAGGATTATACGGAAGAAGGTGGCCCCTCAAGTACTCTAGACCCAAGCTGTAGAGGGCTTTAAAAGTCAAGACTAGCACTTTGAATTCAGCCCAGAAATGAATTGGCAGCCTGTGTAGTTGCCGAGCAGCAGCCCGACTGCTTCGAACCAAAGTACTCCAGCTATCAACCGGGCCGCCGCATTCTGCACTAGTTGCAGTTTCCGGACCGTCTTTAGAGGCAGCCCCACATAGAGTGCATTGCAGTAAACTAATCTTGATGTCATAAGGGCATGGGTCACCATGGCCAGGTCTGAGCAACTCAGCTATGGTTGCAGCTGGTGAATCAGCCAAAGCTAAGAAAATATTCCCCTAGTCACAGCCACCATCTGGGAGTCCAGGAACAGCAGCAGATCCAGGAGAACCCCTAAGCTGCATATCTGCTCCTTCAGTCTGAAGCCCGGTCAATAGTTCAACACTCGTAGACTTCTGGACTAGGAGAATCTCTGTCTTATCAGGATTTAATTTCAGCTTGTTTGCCCACATCCATCCCCCAACTGCCTCCAGACCTTGACTCAAGACCTTGACTGCCCCCATGGATGGAGGAGGAAAGAAGATATAGAGCTGGGTGTCATCAATGTACTGATGGCATCCTACCCCAAACCTCTGGATGACCTCTCTCAACAGCCTCATGTAAATGTTGAATAGCATGGGGGATAGAATGGAACCTTGTGGCACCACACACCTAAGAGGCCAGTGTGCTGAGCAAGCCTCCTCCAGCACCACCTTCTGGAATCTTTCAGCCAGTATGGAGCAGAACCATCACAGAATAGTGCCTCCAACCCCCAACTCAGCCAACTATCCCAAAAGGACACCATGGTCGATGTCTCGAAGACCACTGAGAGGTTCAGCAGGGCCAACAGGAACACACTCCCCCTGTCCATTCCCTGGCACAGGTCATCCACCAAGGCAACCAAGGCAGTCTCCATCCTGAACCCTGACCTGAAGACAGACTGGAATGGATTCAGATAATCTGCTTCTTCCAGGATCCTCTCAAGCTGGGACTCCACCATCCACTGAATCACCTTCCCCAAGAATGGGATATTTGAGACTTGGCCAAAAGTTGTTCAAATTAGTGGGATCCAGGAAGGATTTCTTCAGGAGGGGATGGACTATTGCCTGTTTCAAGGCAGGTGGTAGCATCCCCTCCTACAGAGATGAATTCACCACCCTCCCAGTCCACCTGGCCAGCCCTCCCCAGGCAGATCTAATTAGCCATGCTAGACAAGGATAGAGCTGTAAGAGGCTGACCGCACTCTCTTAGAATCCTGTCCACATCCTCAGGTTCTAAATCTCACACTGTACATGGAAGAAAAGTAGTTAACCGTACTAGATACAGGTGTGCCCCAATATCCACTGATTCGGTATCCATGGTTTCAGTTATCAACGTATACCATGGACAATGGGACATCTATTAAAAAGATAAAAGGTAAAGGTTTCCCCACGACCGAATGGTCTAGTTGTGACCGACTATAGGGGGCTGTGCTCATGTCTGTTTCTAAACCTATAGAGCTGGCGTTTGTCTAAGGACAAGCTTCTGTGGTCATGTGGCCAACATGACTATACGCCGTAGCGCACAGAACACCATTACCTTCTCACCAAAGTGATCCCTATTTATCTACTTGCATTTTTAGGTGCTTTCGAACTGCTAGGTTGGCAGGAGCTGGGACAAGCGACGGGAGCTCACTCCGTCGCACAGTCTCGAACTTCCAACCTTCCAGGCAGAAAGCTCAGCAGTAGCGATTTAACCCGCTGCGCCACCCCATCCCTAACATTAAAAAGATAGAGGAACATAAACAAATCTCTTTCTTTTAACCTTGTTGCAGAAAAACCACTGATGTTTCCCTGTCTTTAAAAAGCCATCCCCAGCAGCCTCGGTTTCAGGTATCTGGGGGAGGGGGACCAGAACAAGGATAGAGCTTTGGATACCATGGCATGCCTGTACTGACAAGCTTTGCAAGAAAAGGGTTTTGAGATTGCAGTCATAGACTTTTGATGTCTTTTGTGTTACTTAAACCTAGTGTCTCTGTGTGCTTTTGCACAACCCCCAGCTCTTTCAGTGTACTGGAAATAGTCTCAAAGTGCTAGGTCCCAAGTCCAGATTTTCAACTCATGAACTTCAGCCTTGGTATAAACAAGCGGCCCAAGGTGAAGCGATAAGTGCAGTTTTAAAACTTACAAGTGTTTTCTTCAAGCACTGCAACTTCAAGTGAAGCATGTTATCCATCTTCTCCTATGGTTCATCCCTACTAACGGGGGATGGAAAATATACCAAAGTGATAGAGCCCAGTTGTTTATCGTGTGGAAGTCGACACACCACTCCTCAAAGCAAAAGAGAGCAGTGCTAAGAGATGGTGAATCGGTAATTGTCGTATCACTGTTCCCTCCAAGGGATTTGAACATGGCTATAAAAATCACTGAAAAGCAATCACCAGGCAGAAAGATTACATCCTTGGAAGATCAGTGTCAAAAGCCAGTGAACATTGCAAGTTATTTACACCCTACTCCCCCCACCCTTTTGACCTGTTTCTACTTGTACCATGAAAGGAAATGTAGGGTTTTTTTTTTGCTATTAGTCCGTTGTGTGCACTGGATTGCCTGAAAAGTTATGTGAGGTCACTGGATGAGAAGTTCACCTCCAGATAACGCTGTACAATGCAATGTGACATCTACATTTAAAAATTACTCCCCATGGTTTTTCACTCCAAGTGGCATGAACCCTGACTGGTGTACGTGTGCTTCTTCAACTGTCTTTGAACACCACTAAGAAATACCTGTTCTGCTCTGAAAGAACATTTCTTTAGTCCCATTAAAAAATGGCTTTGTATAGTTTTTGCCTTCTTGATGGCTCTTATTTGGTTTTTTTACCGGTTCCAGTGGCATAGCTGTCATGGGGCCAGAGGGGGCAATTGCCCCCTGCAGTAGAGTGGTGCTTTTCCACCATCTACCCTGTGATGCAATATCATTGTGTGGCAAATGCAGCAAAATGGGCCCACCCAGGCCTAACAGTACGTATGGCTCCAAATGGAACCTTTTTCCTGGGCCAGGGCTGTGCATGCGTAAGGCAGGAGTTGACTGCACAGGTGCAGGGGTGACGCAATGACACTGGGGCACCACGTATCATCTGGCCCTGGGTTCCCACGCCCCAACCAGGCTACTGACTGGCTTAAAACAACAACAGAAAATGAAATTCTGCAGTGCGGCTTATCTGTTTTATTCAAACCGTGGGTCAGGACCCAATTGGTGGGTCACAACCTGATGTCAGGTGGGTTGCGGAAAGCTAGGAGCAGCCATCTTGGAAACTGCAGACCTTACTCTTGCGATTTTCCTTTTGTGTGTGTTAACAGTTTGAATTTTCAAGTGAGGTTTTTTTTTAAAAAAATTTGTTCTTAGTTCAGTGCTTTTACATAATATTTTGTCCTCATCTTGCTTTCTGCCAGGGATGTTTCTTGGTTGTGCAATTGCTTCAGTCCCAGAATGCCAGTTTGCATCCTAGGAGTGTCAATTGATAAAGTCACACTTCCAGCTATGACATCACTTCCGGTGGATCCCAACACGAGTGCCATTCTAAAAAGTGGGTCCCAATCTAAAATGTTTGAGAACCACTGTCTTAGAGGAAGGATGGGATATGAATGTGATCCACAGAAGCTGATAATAATAAGTAGCTGAAGGGATTCTGAGTCCTTTCACTGGCTGCTATTGGGAGCACAATGTTGGACTCTATAGACCATGGCCTGATCCAGCATGATGTTTCTGATGCATGTCTTTGGGCTTTAAAAACATTAAATGTTTTTGAATGGTCCCCATGGAAAAAACACCTGTTTTTGGCAGGTACTGCCTATTCCCAAATAATGAATGTGCATTTGTATCTGCAAGCCCATCACTTACAGCTGGGGTGAACTGGCAGTGAGCAATGACATTCCAGTAGCCAGTTCCAGTAGCCAAAGACAGTTCTAGTAGCCAAGCCAGCCCACCAGGAAGTTTTGATGTGCGCATCAAGTTTCCTTCTTCTGGCATGATGGCTTGGGACAACCTCTGCAAACTTGGAATGTGGGCCGAGCGAAAGGTCTCCTCTTATAGGCCTGGCCTTTGGAGATCACCTAGCAGAGAACAAACAGTGCACGGTCATACTTCCAGGCAATGCCTTACCAGATAGGCTGGCTGGTAAGATGGGCCAGACTTTTATTGTCTGAAGTTATGACAAAAGCAGCTACAGAGTGGGAGTACCTGAGGATCAGAGAGTACCTGATCATAGTCCCGTGAGTCCTTAGAGAGTGACTGCTCTTCAGCGTCCACAACACTGGGTGGGATGGACTAAAAGCAGCTTCCAGGTCATCCAGGATGGCTGGTCTGGGGACCAGGAAATCCTGTTAGTGAGTGTTGCACTTTGAAATGAGACTTTCCCTCCCGAGATTTTAGCTGCTCTGTCACCATAGAGCCTCCTCTGTCTCAGTGCCTGCTTTGCCATATTTCATATATAATTTAGTCTTGTTTTTGAGACTGTTCTGAATGATGAATACACAACAAGATCTCTATAATTTATGCCTCAACTAACTATACGCTTCCAGTCAAGGCATACACCACATGACATGGGGAAAACAGGACCACTTTCTTAGATAGATACCCCCAAAGAGACTCACAGAAATGTCTTTCCTTCTTCAACCGTGAGGTTGATCCCAACTGTACATTAATTATCGCGACTGATGCAGCTCCCCTACATAGCCACAACAATACATTGAACTGCATCCTACATCCTACTGGGCATGCTTTCCCCCTGTTACTTCTGGTTTGTATTATTTCCCTCCTAATTGGTTCAATGATCAATAATGTTTCAAGCCATTGTTAGAAACTTGCATCGTGTGTCGAATATTTAGTTTTATAGATCAGCAAATCTGACTGCCTTGGAAGGATGAGTGAGCTAAGGTGTCATGTTTGTACCTGTAAAGGTCATCACTGTTATGTGATGGTTTGATAAGATTGCATTGATTCCCAAACTGTGTGTCCAGAGCCCACCAGTGGGTCTCAACCCAATTTTTGGTGGGTTGTGAACCTGACAGCGTAGATTAAGCTATGTGCATCAAGATTAATGAGGATTAGTGGACACTAAGGATTAGTGTCACCAAAGCAATGAACATGCAATTGGGCGAACTCTGGAAGCTAGTGGAGGACAGGGAGGCCTGGCATGCTGTGGTCCATGAGGTCACGAAGAGTCGGACATGACTTAGCCACTGAACAACAACAATCGAGGATTAAACCATCTACTACTTGGGATGGGGAGCACTGCTGTCCAATCACCATTATAGTCACAGAGACTCAAGCGACTGGAGATTCGAGTGACTGGAGTGACTTTTTTTGGGGGGGGGGCAAAGCTAAAATGTTTGGGAACTACTGGATTAGGGTGTTGGATAAGCAAGGTGAGGTAAGGCTTTTTCAGTTAACCATGTGTTAACCCCCCCCCCCCGCCCAGCCTTAATACATTTGATGGAATGCAAATTTAATTGATTTTCAATGGAATTTGCTTCCACCAGAACTGTCTACTTCTGACAAAAGTCTGATGCATACTTCAGTTCAGCCTGTATGCCTCACATGCAATGGAGCCTACCTATGAGAACATGTGTCAACAGAGATGATGTCTGGAGTCAACCAGACTGGGTGCTGATGAAAAGCCTTGGCTCATCAGAGGGTCTTTCCTAACTAGGCCAACCTGCAAGGACCAGCCAGCTGCCATAGAAGAGGAGAGTGGCAAAAGCTATCTGCTCATCACCTGTCCCTGGTCAGGTTTGGTAGGGACAGACAGTGCAGGGCTCTCCTTGAGAGCTTTCAGCATCTTGATGACTGCACTGTGTATCAAGCTCAACTCAGTTTCCACTACCATACATAGGATCTGTGAAAGCCAGTTCCTTATATTCACATCTGTTTTGAGTATGCCTGACATCAGTAAAACCTGCTTACAAAGCTGACTATGTACATAGGCCTGGTTACATTGAAGGTTGCATTGTGACATGTGTAGACATCTTAAGTCATTGTTATTTAAGGAGGCATTTAGCTGCTGACATGCTCAGCTGCCATTTTTAAGCTTAATGTTAATGCTTATATCTGTTGTATACCAGCAGGGTCTGCTTTTTAAATTGTTTTAAATTGTTTTATCTTATTGTTTTAGGGTGCAATCCTAGATCGGCCCTTGTGCCGGTGCAATATGCTTGCATCAGCCCAACTTCACTAGCGCCCACGCCAAGGCACCGGACCGAGGCACTGCAGTGCCACTCCTGCACCAGCCGAACTCAGCTGGTGCGAGAGCAGTTCTGAGCTCTTCTGGGCATGGGGAGGATGGGCAGGTGGCCCAGGAGAGCTAAGTAAAAATACTTTCCACCCCCCTAGCCCTTGAACTTCCCCCTGCCTACCCTGCTCCTGACTCCAATCCTCTCCTGAACTGCCCACGGTCTGCTCCTGCCACCACCTTACATACTCCAGCATAGTGTCTGGGAGTCACTGGCATGTGCATGGGACCTTTGGCCATTTGTGTCAGTGCCCCCCCCCCAATATACAACAGCAGCTCCCAGATGCCTTTTGTGAAACCATAAGAGGACATACAGTACTGGATTGTGAGATCCACTGCAGTAGGACTACCATAGGATTGGTCCGAGAAGGCTGACACATGAACTTGGCCTTGATGCGTTATGGATTGCAAACTAACGCATCCGAAATATTTAAACCATCACTTCATAGAAAGTATATGGCGAGGTGGCTGTCTGATTGGATCCTGGGATGGCTGAGCCTAGGGATGACCTTTCCCAACAGCCTTGCTGTGACTTGCAATTCTGATCTGCCAAAGAGAGTTGTGTGTCCTGAAGGACAGGATGTTGAAAAAAGATACAAGAGACGTAGGAAGAGACTGAGGGGGCCATCCTAGGCGCCCTGTAGTTTGAAGCTAAGTGGTAGCATTGACGCTACACACAGAGTGCTGTTGCAGGGGTACTGAGCAGCACCCACTGCATTGGCGCTCTGTCTCCGAGACCGGAGCTGCAGGCAGTGCCAGCCTCAGAGTGCCCGCGCTCATCTCCCTCTGTACCAGCCGAGCCTAGCTGGCACAGAGGCATGATGAGCTGGGCTGAGGGAGGGAGTGGGCGGGGGGAGGGCATTTCTAGGCAGGGGGAAGGCGGGCTGTGGGTGGGCCGCATGCATGCTGGCCTGGGAGGAGGAGGGCCTTGGACTCGGCCATAAGGCCTCATCCAAGGCCTCATCCTGAGGCCACATGGCCCCAATTCAGGACGCACTGTTTAGCAGACACAGATCCAAGGAGTCCATAGGGGAGGCTGGTGCCTCCCCTATGGCAAGGGCTCCAGCCTCACCTAAGCAGCACTGGATACGGCGATGGCCAGCCAGCCTCGCCATTCCAGCGCTGCTTAGGATTGCGCTGTAACAGAGGACTATAACTGGGCTATTGGATCATGGGAGCTGGTGTGGACCCTGGGAACTAGGAAATCCCAGTGGCTGAACAAGCAAATGTCTGCAACAGAAGGGAGATTATGTGCTGCTCGGAGTTCAAAGTGGGGTGGGAGCGTGAGTGAGTGTTGGGTGTCGAGAGAGAGAGAGAGTGTTGGGTGCCATCCCACTTTGTTTCAGGAAGACCTAAAACCATCCCCCTCTTTTCAATAGTGTCTGAGTTTGGCCTCATTTGAACAAACCAACCCCATTTCATACAGTTCTGCTCGCCACATCTCAAAAAAGACAAGTGGAAGTAAAAAAGGTGCAGAAAAGAGTGACCAAAACTGTTTATCCCAGGTTGGGCATTGGCTGAGCACATGCAATTCTACTGCAGAACTGGCAACCACAGAAGCCTGCTTAAACACGTGAATTGTTGCATTTTGAAGCGAATGTTACGGCCCATGTTATGCAGTCCTGTTCTGTGCTGAAAGAGGACTCTGGGGCCTGAGTAGGCATGATCCTTGCTAGCTGACTGTTAGATCTCTGCCTCAGACCACGAGATTCTTAGCTCTCGTCTTGTATCACTCACCAGTGTAAGGACCTTCTTTCCCTGACTGCTAACGCCTGCTGAATTACCACATTGCAGAGGCATTCTATACCTCATTTCTATAACTGAGTGTGGATTACTGGCAGGGGACATGAATAATAAAAGAAAGTCAAGGTTCTTTTTCACAAATAGCATGATTACTGTTTAGGGAACTTATGAATATGATTAATGTGCTCTGCAATCTAGGAAGCAGCCATTCCCACTCGAATGATACGTCTCCAGAAATATGGTGATATAATTTGATTGATCTGATGAGTGTGGTCTTCTTAATTATGTGGTTTACTGGTTGCTGAGCATGGCTTTTGCCATAGAGATGTGTAGTACTTGGACTCTCCTTTCGGGAGTATAGCCTTTCCTAGAAGAGAGGGGCTGTCACTGATGGAAGGAGCCATAGATCAGTAGAAGAGTATATGCATACATAGGATCCCAGGGTCAGTACCTGGCATCGTCAGGTAGGGCAAAGAAAAATTCCTGTCTGAAACCTTGGAAAGCCATTGCCAGTCAGGGTCAACAATACTGAGGGCACAATCCTAGAGTGAATGTAGCCCCGATGCAATGACTCCCAGGCCAACACTAGCTGTAGCATCGCCCTGGGAGCGTAGGTGGAAATCCACCCTTGCGGCAGCCAAACTTGGCTGGTGCAGGGCGGTTCTGGGCAGGTGGGTGGGTTGAACTGAGTGGGGGACAGGTGGGGAGGGGCAGGTCTGGGATGTGTTTTGGCCGCGTGGCCACCTCAGAACTGTGCTTGCTACTTAGCAAGCTCAGATTCGAGGAGCCCCCAGCCTAGGCTCCTCAGGCCTCTCATGTCGTGCTGGATTTGGCGCAGGCCCGCTGGCCTGCCTGCTCCCATGCAGCATAGGATTGGGCTGTGACTAAGGGCACAATCCTAACCTGGAGTCTCTCTGACTCCAAGAGTGGTCCAAACATAGTTTACGGTGTCCCTTGTGCCAGCCAAACTTTGCTGGCCTAACTCCAGGTTAGGATTGTGCCCTCATGGATTTACCCCCAGTAACTTTCTTTGTTTTATCATATAGCAGTACAGGTCCTCCAACATGGTTACTAATCAGTACCACCACAACCAACAACAACAAAACCCAGTGGCTACCTTGATGATACTCACACAACTGAATAGGAGTTCTAAGTAATGTGCCACTCTTAGCTGTTTGCACTTTCTGCAGCTAACAATATGGACAGTCCAATCCTAAGTGGCACCCACTGAATCCTGTTGGGGAATTTTAGTATCCGGAGACAGGTTCTGAGCTGTCTGTGACGGCTCAGGAGAGAGATCTTGGGGTGCTGGTGGACAGTTTGATGAAAGTGTTGACTTAGAATGCAATCCTAACCTGGAGTTAAGCTGGCACAGTTAGGCCAGCAAAGTTTGGTCGGTACATGTTTGGACCACTCTCAGAGTCAGAGAGGACAGCACACTGACTCCGAGAGTGGCCCAAACATGCTTTACGGTGGCCCTTGTGCCAACGAAATTTTGCTGGCCTAACTGTGCCGGCCTAACTCCAGGTTAGGATTGCACCCTCAGTGCAGAAGGCCAATTCCATGCTCTGGATAATTAAAAAAGGGATTGAGAATAAACTGCCCAATATTATTATGCCATTGTACAAACATAATAAGGCTAAGGCTGCTCCTGGAGTACTGCGTACAGTTCTGCTCGCCACATCTCAAGAAAGACAAGTGGAAGTAAAAAAAGATGCAGAAGAGAGCGACCAAAATAATTACTGGGCTGGGACATCTCCCTTAGGAGGAAAAACTGCAGTGTTTGGGGCTCTTCAGTCTAGAAAAAAGGTTCCTGAGGAAGGATAAGATTGAGATGTACACAATTATGCAAGGGATGCCTAGAGTAGATAGAGGGAAGTTTTGCTGGCACAATGGCCACTTCAAAGTGCCTTTGGACCACTCTAGGAGTCAGCTGACTTGATCTCAACATTGGGGGTGCTGTAGCCACGTCCCCGACATAGCCATGGCCCTTGACACAGCCAGCTGGCCAATCCGGATGCGGGAGGAGGAACCAATGGGATGCTGCCACATCCCATTGGCTCTCCCTGCTGCTGGAGCAAGCATGCACAGTGGTTGTGATGCGAGGTGACCACTGCACATGCTTGGGCTCTCTGGAGATTGTGAGCATGCACAGTAGTTGCTTTGTGTCGCAACCACCATGCATGCTCGCACTGCACTCGGGTTGGTGTGTTCATCACTCCGCTGGGCGGATCCTGGCAGAGCACGCCTGGCCCAGTGTGGCAAAGCTGCCGAGGGCAGTGCGGTGTGGACATGGGGATGGGGGTGCCCTTGGCTTCTTTGCATGTGCCACATGAACAGGTGCAGACATGGGCGGTGCTGTGCTCTATGGGGGTGTCAGACATTGTGGGTGCAGAGCACCCCCCAAAAAGTACTGGGATTGCCAATAGCAGCTCTGCACCCATTAAGTTGGCACTACAGGTCAGGGAGGATGGCGCATGTCTGTGTGCTGGCCTCTCTGACTCCAAGACTAGTCCAAACATACTTTATGGTGGCCAAACTTTGCTGGTTTAACTGTGCTGGCCTAACTCCAGGTTAGGATTGCACCCCCACTCTCTCCACTTACCCCATACTGTTCCTTGCCTTTGATGGCCTCCCTCCATCTCTCCCTCCCAACGTCTCAGCAGAAGCAGTTCTGGGACAGCCCAATTATCACAGGAGTCCAGAAAAAGAGCTTCTGAGGACCACATCCAGCTTGCAGGCCTTATGTTTGACAACCCTGGGTTAGATGAACCACTGGTTGTACATGCAGTATGAGATTGCATTGCACACTCACATAGGCATGCACATCTTAGAAGGAAGTTCAGCCCAATCACAGTTTAACAAAACAAATACAAAAAGGATGCTAGGAAAGTAAAAATGCCAATTAATAAAATAAAGCTCTTGTCATTTCTTTTTCTTTCTGCCCAACTGTAACCTTGGAAATTGAGCTGAGGCAGTAGGTATCCATCAACATGTGCCCCTTGTGGGAGTAAGAAGGCTCATTAAAATTATCCGACGTTACTTAAAAAAATACAAAGTGGCATTCCTTGATTCCTTTGAAATGTATTGTTTTCTTTCATTAAATGCATTGGGCTCTCTCTGGTCTCCAAAGGCTTGGCAAATAGATTGATGTTCGAAACAAAATGCTCACAATTATAGCAAGGTGCAGTCCTCTGAGATCCACACTGTTGTCTGCTGGAATGCCACAAAAGCAAAGGCATCTCAGCAAATCCCTTGCCCACCTCTTTCTCCCATCACTTTCCATTAATGATAATCCGTTGGCATGGCATGTGTGGACAAAGTTCTCTGCACAGCGTGAGCTTGGGGATCTAGCAAGTATTTGTTAAAGTAACAGTAGCGTTTAATCAAATGGAAAAAAAACCCACCCTTGATTAATAAATAATGTAGCTAGCTGAAAACATAGACAAGTGAGGTAACACGCAGGGTCCGGTAATTTGAGCGTGATGTTTGTCCTTCTGTGCTCATGCAGAAATGTTGCTGGCTTACTAACAAAGACCTCTCTCCCTCTCTCTCTCCCTCTCTCTTTCAAGCTGGCCTTTCACCTGGAATTCTCTGCCATTTGGTATTTGTTTTAAAAAATGCTTTTTTCATGCCCTTGCAGAACCGTAACATGGTGCCCAGGGCAGTGATGTCATGATGTCACGCGATGTAGTGATGTCACTTCCGGGTTCTCCCCAGGGAAGGGGCATCACTGCAGTGGCTTCACATGCCCTGTTCCTCATCAGGAGCCTCCAAAGGAGAAGGAATGGAACGTACAAAGCCACCAACACCTCCTTCTCCCCTGGGAAGAACCTGGAAGTGTTCTGAAAGCGGTGCAAGGTTGTCACTTCTGGATTCTCCCCAGAGAAGCAGGTGCTCACTGTGGCAGCTTCACCTCCTGTGGAGGTTACCAGTCTCCCGAAGAGAAGGAATGGGGCATGTGAAACTGCCGCACTTCCTTCATTAGTTATGAGTGGAGCCTGGGTGCAGTCATGCGCCCCTGCCTGGTGTAACGTCCAGGGCAGGTGCTCCTCTGGCTCTGCCCTAGTTATGGCTCTGGCTTTCTGAAAGCTACTACCTCTTAGATCCTTGCAATGGCTTTTAAGAACATGAAGACAACTTTGCTCATCCTTCAGCATTCTGTTTTCAGCAGTGGCCAGCTGGATACACCCAAAAAGCTTGCAAGCTGGGCAGGAGGGCAACTCCTGTTGCTTGTGTTACCTGGAGGTACACCAAAGATGGAGATTTCTTTTGCTGTTGTAGCAAACAGGAATTGATAGAACTACCCTTCAGGAGTGGGTCTGTTAGAGCTGCGTACAGTACTACATGGTACCAGGCAGCACTTTGGGTATCCCCTTGTGGGGTGGTGATGCCATCATGTCACCACAATTACTTCCTGATTGGAAGAAGGGGGGCATGGCTGGAAGGGCTGGTGGAGTGGCTGGTGTGTCCCGGGGCCGCCTATGCCTCTGGATGTGATCTAGCTGAAAATCCATCTAAACTAGTGGCTATCACCACATTTTGCGGCAGCCAACTCCACAAATGAATTACGTACTGTGTAGAAAAGCTAGAAAGGCACATGCCTTTGCTGTGAACCTGTGGACCTTAGCTGTGAAACAGGCTGCGCTACTGCTGTGGTAGTGGTGGGGTGATCAAGAAGCTTGGGAAGGGAAAGGACACATATTTTCCCTTACTCCTCTGTAAGCCGTAAACCACCAAAGGGTTTCCTCGGACCTGCACCAGCTTTTTCAGTGGTGAGGATACAAAGGGAGCATGCCAGCTCAGTCCAGAAGGCAAGTCACCCATGCTGGGTTCCTTCCACCTCTGACATGCTCCCAGTCTTTCCCCGATATGCCTCAATACTCCTCTCACCCCGTTACGTCCATCTCACCAACTTACTAAAGTCAGTGGCAGTGGTGTAACTAAGCCATTTGCTACCCAGTGCAAAGAAGATTTTGTAGTCCCCCTACAACGTAGCCCCATCTGTAGCCCCTTACAGCCCATTCTCAGTCATACAGAAAGATACCCCAAAGTAGTTGCACCCCACAGCAGTGATAAAAGCAAAGCATTGTTGCCCCAGAATTAAAATATATCAGCCCAGGAGCCACACAGAAAGATTCACCCCCTAAGATAGTCCCAGACTGTTGCCCTCCCCCAGCAGCCAGCAGTGTGTAGCTGTTACCTTATGTATCTACTCTACTGGTTGGTGGGCTTCTCCTCTCTGCTGCCATGCACGGAGTACTCTGCGGTTACAGTCTGGAAGCACATGGCTACATGCGATTCTAGACCACAGTTCCTGATGCCGTAAAACAGGTTCCCAAGCAATGCCACTCAACTGAGCTGTTAATGTCATTGAAAGACCCCAATGTCCATGTTATGAGAGGACAACAAATGCCTCTCTACGTATGCTTTCTATGCCGTTCATAATTTGACACATCTCTATCATGCCATTCTTTTATCTTACTAAACTAAAACGTCTGCAGTGCTGCAGCTTGTCCTCAAAGGAAAGGTGTCTGAGGTTATAATCCTATGCAAATGTACCAGGGGTAAATCCCATTTAACTCTGCTTACTGCTGAATAGACATGCATAGCATTATGCTGTTAAAGTCTGTGTCATTCTAGTTGCAATTTTCTAGAACTTTAGGTCTAGACCATACTTCTGCTGGTTCCTTCATCTTTTTGTGAAAAAAGAAACATGGTGAGAAAGAATCAGTAACTCCTTCCTTGAAATGGGAAAGGAAAATGTAATGTGCTGAAATTTACATTTGTTCTTGAATACTGTGTTCAGCACTGATGCTCCATTTTTGTCTGTTTCCTTAAAAAAAAAAAATTCCATTAACAATTTTTTGGCTGAAGCAAACTCTCAGTTTAATGGACTAATACAGAGGAAGGGGTGTCTATTAATTCCAGAAGTCCATTAAACCTGAATGCATTTATGACAGTGCACATGTGCATGTGCAAAGCACACATGACTCGTTTTTATAGAAGCAGACAAACCTGTTCTTTCTGGTCTGTTAAAACTGAGATCTGGTATACTGAGTGTTTACTGCAGTAAAGTGCTATCCTGAATAATCCCTACACGTTGTTTATTGCTTTTCCATATAAACATTCTATTTAATTCTAAATATGCACAACTATTTTGGGCCCTTTTTGTGTGCATTACCTCCCTGCTGTTCTGGTATTGGCTATGATGTGGCTTCTCCCCAGGTTATTGTTGCGCCACTTGCAACCTGGGAAGGACATCACTCACTTTCTAGGAAGGGTGATTCTCCCAGGTGGTCTGGATCATCTGATATTGGCAGAACAGAGCAGTGCACCCAGAGGTGGATCTACAGGGAGGGCAAAGCTCTAAGTGTTGCAAGAAGCCTTACCCTCCCAGGTAAATCCGTCCTCTCCCTTGCTGCTGTAGCCAGTAAGCAACACCAAGATGTTGCTTTTCCCTGTGAGGATTGGCTAAAACGGAGCAGGAGAGGAGTGATCTCCACTGCAAGGTAAGGCTTCTTGCAAAACTTAGAGCTTTGCCCTCCCTTAGATCTTCCTCTGAGTGCACCCACAAGCCCATAATTCTGCTTCTATCCCAATTTGAAATGCGGTACGAAAGATGAATATGTATTATAAGTACCTATTCACTAGTGCCCACAATGTAGTTGGTAATGGAATACTTATCTTCCTTATCTTCCTATTCCTGTACATTTTCTAAATATAACATTTTATTTTTTTGTCTGGGGCAAGGGGAGCACCCCTGCAGCAGGGCCTTCTTCTGGCAGGCCCGCTGGCGGGGTCACGGCAACCCTTTTGGCTGAAGCTTGGCCTTAGAGACTCAGCTTCAGGGGCAGGGGGTTGCCCCACCTTTTTCCTGCTCCCCATAGGGGTCCCCAAGTCATTGGCAAACTGGGCCTTATGCTCTGCTAGCAGCCTAGACTCTGCCTGTCCTCATCTTTGGCCAGCTGGGGTTTAAATGCAGGAGGCCCAAGCTCCACTGCCCTAGGCCTCGTCCCTTCCCTCTGATTGCCCCAGTGCTTAGCCAACCCTTGCTCCCCCTCGTGGGGTGTTCCGCTCCTTATCCCGGCCTCCCTCCAGATGTTTCCCTTTGCCTGCTGGGCAAGGCCCAGCTGTTGGCTAGAAGGGCTACTCTGGAGTTGCTGCCTTGCTCCCAAGGAGACTGCCCAGCTGGAGATGAGGCCCTGGCTGGGCTCTGCAGCCTTGCCTACGAGGCCACTTGTCTATGCAGCTGTGGCTGTTGCCTTAAGGCCGTCACCTGCGTGTCCCCAGGCCATGTGCTGCTGTTGCCATAGGGCCTCAGTGAGGCTGGGGATGCTGGCCCCTGTGGGCCGGGTGCGTTTGCCAAGGTCTGCTGCGCCAAGGAGCAGAAGTTCATCCCTGGCTCCTTTGCCTTGCTGTCGTCTTGCAGGGCCTGGAGCAGGGTGCTGATGCCAGGTAAGGTGGGATCTCTGAATGGTTCCCCACATTTTTTAAGATATCATGGTACTGGGCAATGCCATGCCAATCATCTTGACATCTTACCAACTGTAGCATGCCACCGCTTGAAGCATGGCTCCTTATGCATAGGGTTACCAGATACAAACTGGGACAGAGGGTCTCTACTTTTAACCATTGTATAACAGAAGGAATATTGGCAGGTGCAGCTCATCCTGAAAGGGTTGCAAAAGCTGCACCTGCCCAAATTCCCTCTTCTGTACAATGGTTAAAGGTATAGGCACATTGTCCCACTTTGTATCTGGGTAACCCTACTTACGCACTATTCCAGGACTGTGTAAAAGGAAGTGCTTATACAGGTAGCACACAGAAGGTGGTTCTGTTCAGTGATATCATCCGGGCGCGCCAAGAACCGGAACGCCCAGATGATTGGCAGCTCTCTGCCCGATGGCAGAGCCTGGCCATGCCTCCCTGTGCCCAGAATCGCTCCATTTCGGAGTGAACCGAGTGCAGGGGTGGGCAGGAGGGCGCAAAGATGCGCAGCTTCTGCTGCACAATGGTGCCCTTCGCTGCCAGCCCCTCCGGAGGAAGCGGTATGGTGTACCGGCCCGTTCCGCCAGCATGCCATCGCTGGTTCTGTCCCGTGCCAATGTGACACCCAAGGCGGGGGTGGGGGGTGCTACTATCGGAAGTAATCTAGTCAGTTTCTTCCTGAAGCTTTCTTCACATGTTATGGATACAGGCATCACATAGCGATTTCCAGACTGCTTCTGATCGTGTAGGAATCAGGCCCTCATGTGTCTTTGAAAGTAGGAAAAAAAATCCTTTGGCTATCTTGGTTTAGTATAGTAAGAGTTGGTGTTGTATAGTGGCTAAAAGCACACGCCTATGCATGTCTACCCAGAAGTAAATCCCACTGAGTTCAACAGGACCTACTCCCAGATAAGCATATATAGGATTGTCACCTTAGGGTATGAGCAATGTGCCACAGTACGAGTGAGAGAGTCTATCTCAATTTTTCTGTTTGTAACTAGCCATATTGGTTTATAATATTGGATTGCATTTTTAGGTAATATTTTGTTTTGTTGTTGTGAGCCACCCTGAGAACCTATTTGGTCATAGGGCACAATCTCAATTTTCATAACAGCAGTGATGATTATACTGTAGCACTAGAAAAACCACATTTTTCCCCCCACTTCTTCCGGAAGGGCTCTTTATCTAAACACTGAATTGTGTGCAAGAATGTTTCTCAGCTCTAAGGAATGTAAACAGCATTTATGCCCCAAATATTTTCAATTAAGTATTGCATACCATTTTTCACCACCAGTATTCCCTTCCAGTCACATTGAATAAATCACTTACCATCTAAGGAAAATACCCAAGGTATCTCAAGTCATTCATATTGTTGCAATTTCCTATCCATATGATGTAATGCATGTATTTATTCTGCCATGCTGATAGAAAGCAAAAAAAAAAAGTTTCTTTTTGTGGAATATTTAATATTTAACTCGAGGCATTTGGGGTTTGTTCATGTGATTTCCTTCCCCTCTCCAAATCTTACAAAAAGCTCACTATGAACGGAGATGAGTTTGACACCTGAAGTCATATGTGTATTCCCACTACTGTAGTGGGAAATATCCTGACAGCTGAGGTGACAACCTTGTGCACAAATTCCTGGGAATCAGCCTCGTTGAACACAGTGTAAGTCTGAGTCAACATGTGGAGGGTTGGACTGTCAATATTTGATAAAACATCAATCATTTACAGGTACAGTTGGCATTTTTGGTCAATATAATTGTTGCTGATACATAAATTTTTGGGAGAAATGTGCTAAAGCAGGGGTCCTGGACTGTGGGTACTTTTGGGATTCTGAGAAGGGATGACAGGCACCAGCACAAAATGGCTGTTGAGCAAGGTGTGACCAAGTCACAAAATGGTTGTCGAGGCGGGTGTGACCAATGAAATAAGAAATATCTTTGCCTCCTATCCCTTCTGCTCCAGGTTCCAGCTCACTCTTACTTGCAGGCTGTGTTCCTCCACTGCTCTTCCTTCCTCCTTTTGCTGCTGGCACCCACCATGCCAAGATTGTCTGTCTGTCTTGTAGATCCACCAAGAGTGCCATCTCACTGCCCGCCACTAGTGCTGTTTGGGAAGTGTACCTGGTTGATGGTCCATTCCTATCGCCCTGGAATGTACAGAGCCATGAGAAGAGGGAATGATCCAGCTGGGCTCTTCTTATGTTCTTATCCCAGAATGGCACCAAATCCAGCAGTGAGTGGGAGAGGTCACTGATACGGTGCATTGTGGCGCCTGCAGTACTCACCGTTTTGCATCCCCTCTAGCTACACTACTGCCCTATATGGTCTGGTGCCATGTAATCCAAAGGACCAACTCCACCCCATAAAATTACCTAGGCCCTTGGTCCTTAAGGCTGTAATTCTATAATGTTCACACTTCCCTAAGAGTAAGCCGCATTGGACACAACAGGGCTGAGTAGGCATGTCTGTTAGAATTGCAGAAGCTTTTGTGGACTAGAGCCCACTTTGTCAGATGCATGAAGTGTTGCCCGCAGAGTTTATGCCCAAACATCTTTAGTACCATCATTAGGGCCTTTTTCTGGCAGCACAAAAGCATCCATCTTTTCCTTCCCAGAACATTCCGAAACATACCCCACGATCTTGTGCATTTTGAATAATGAGCAGTGAAAGACTGGAAGGTTAGTACAGGTGAGGAATATGCTGAATACGCTGATTCAGTGCCTCCTCCTGGCTTCTTATGGAGACAGAAATAGAAGCTGATCCTCTGGAGTTGAACCCTTAAGGCAGGTTAGACTGCAGAAGGCCAGCCTCATGCAGGTGGAGCCATGTTGTGTCTATAGGAGACACAGGAGTACATCTCTCTTGCATTCTGTTCTCTGACTAAAGAGGCAAAATTGTCCAACCACAGTCACTTTCAAGATGAAGCAAGCAATACAAAAATATAGCTGTATCTTCAAGATCACTCAGTATGCACTTTTACCATGTTCAACTAATGCAGCTGTGAAGATATATTTTTGCAATACAACACAATATATGAAACATAGTACAATATACTGAAGTACACCAACCTGTTCCAGCTTAAAAGAAGTTTTAAATGAGACTTTCTGGAGACTTTTTAGTCGTCAAGTTGGATTCTTGCAGGGCTGTGCCTGAGTCAGGGGGCAGGAGGGAGGTGGAATTGGATAGAATGGGCCCATGATGGGGTGGGGAGAAAGGTGCGTTTGGGCAGCATCTGCATCTGCCAAATCTTAACCCCCTTCCCAGACTCAATCCCCTGACCTGGTTCTACGCAGACTTGCACTAGCTATAGAGCTGAAGCAGGTCCAAGTAGACCCAACAGCCTGGTATGGGCTGACTCTGGGGCAAGGAGGCCTCCAGAGGCTGAAACTACTCTGTGGGATTCAGCAGGCGCTGCATTAGTGCTGCTGCTTCACTTTGCACGAAGATTGTGGAAATTAGGCTGGCCATCTTGCAGAGAAATGCTGGTGCTGCTGAATCGACGGACAGTAGATGTGGACCCTGCAATCCAGTGATGTCATTCAGGGGGAACAGACCAGAACGGGCATTCCGGATCCTAACGGGCTCCGTGGCTGCTTCCGGGTTTTTTTTGGTTTTTTTTTTTCAACATTTGAATTTGAACTCTAAAGTGAGTTCCTGATCCTAAATCATTTGAATGACACCACTGCTGCAATCCAAGTAAGGTACCCATATATTCTTCCCTTCCCAAAGCAAAAAGAGCTAAAAAAAAGAGGACTGCCAGAGTTGAAAGGAGTTGAAAATTCCCTGCCTCCCTATGGCAGTATTCCAGTGCAGACTGCAGCCTCCATGGCTGCATTTGGAGAAAGGAAAAAAGATGGAGAGAAAAAAACTACAAGCAATTGCATGTCACATGTAGCTTGACTCAGGGTGTTGGCAGATAAAATGATGGAAAGCTGTATTGCAATGTGCCTTTGGGATACGGTGAGAATGAAAAAAAATCTCAGGAAAGCAAGAACGAGCCATTGACTCATTGACTAGTGACTAAAGAGGCAGGAGGAGAGATGCATTTTAAAAAATTCCAAATTGGGCAGGCCTAGCTATATCCTACTAATTTATTTCCTTTCTACTTGGAAAGTACCCTCTGTGCTAATTAATTCCGATGCCTGTGAGTTCCAGTACTGTTAATTTTCTTCTGATACTTAGAAACACTTGGAGTAATTTATTTACTTTATGAATTCAATTAGAGGCTGACGGTTTGCGCTAAAGCTGCACCCCGGGTTACCCGGCAGGAGACTTTGCAGTTGCCTTGGTGCTGTAAGTCAGTGAGAAATGTACCCTAAAGTATTCTATCATCTTCTCTTTCCCCTGTGTCTTTATTGTAGCCTTATCTCTTCACTTGATAATAGGAATGGGGAAGGAAAAGGACAGGTGCTTAAATGCCTATAAGACACAAACTTGCTAAAAATGGGGTTTACAAACAGCCTGCCCATCTAAACCGCCTTGAGTCCAGTGAAATCTGGAGAAAGGCGGTATAAAAATACATCAAATAAATAAATAACAATAAAATAAATATCGACGAGCAGGGACGGCAAACTGAAAAGTCCTTGTGTGCACTCCTAATGAGGAAATCTTAGCATGTTGATTTGCAGTTTATTTGTGTGTCTGTCAATCAGTTTATATATTTAGCAGAATCAAGTGGTAAAGTTTTTTTTTTTCTGTACTGAACCACTGCAGGCAGGAAGGGGCAGCATGTTTGAATGCACCTATACAGCTACTAAGTACATAAGAACATAAGAAGAGCCCGCTGGATCAGACCAAAGGCCCATCTAGTCCAGCTTCCTGTATCTCACAGCGGCCCCACCAGGTGCCCCAGGGAGGCATGAGACAACAAGATGCTTGCATCCTGTTGCCACTCCCTTGCACCGATACCAGTAGCCCTCCACCTTTGTAAGGAGGTTGCACAATCCATCATTGCCTATAGCCCACAATGGACCTTTCCTCCAGAAATCTGTCCAATCCCCTCTTAAAGGCATCAAGACCCTAAAGTGAAGACCCTAAGTGAACCCTAAGACCCTAAGACCCTAAGTGAAGGAGAAAGACCCTAGTAAGACCCTAAGTGAAGGAGAAGGGCTCAGCTTAGCTGTTATTTTTCTATATGCAAGGATTTCCTTCCCCCCACCCCATGAGGTTAGGGCAACAGGTGTGGACTGATGGGTATTGCTTGAAGCTAAGCAAGAGAATCTGTGGTCTTGTTGTTAGATGGGAGATGGAATGCGAGGCTGTGACAAGCTGCAGTACCCGCTGTGGAAGGATGAGTCGCTGTGGAGCTGATTAGCTAGTGGGGGAATGTGTGAGAAGGTCAGCTGGCAAAAGAATGGAGTACAACCTTGAGGACCTGCCTAGGCTTGACTTACGGTTGCCTGCTGAAGATTGATGGCACACAGTTGGAGGAGAGAACCACACTGTGAAGGCTACATCTGGGACTGAGGATTTGGTGAATCACAGAATACTGTATATTTGTGGGGGGAAAAAACCCACTGAAAAATGTTGGTTGAAATTAGCCTACCCGTGTTAGCCGCCTTGGGCATTTGCTCCAGCATGGAAAAGGCAGGGCATAAATTCTTTAAATAAATAAATAAAATGAGGGCCAATTCATGTGTATGATTTCCTCACCTGCATCCTGAAGTGATACATATCAGGAAAAGACTTAGCACTTGGTTCTCCTGTCAGAATTGGCCCCCGTGATCTAAGCTTTATAAAATGTGTCATGTGCCACCCATTCCTATATATGTATATATTTGGCAGCGTGTCTCATTTATTGAAAGGGATTTAGGGCCTAACTACATTAAACATGTTGTTTTTGTTGTGCGGAGGAGGCCCTGATGATCCAGATAGAAACTGCAACATAGGGGAGAAGTTCTTTCATTATTTGCCACCCTGCTGTGGCTCATACCCTCCATTGCTGCAACTTGCCCAGGAAGAAAGATCCTACTGTGGAAGCTTTCCTCATGGGGCAAATAACCGTATGGAAGGGAATGATCCAGACTGGGGGAAAAGTTATTCTCCCTGCATGCCATGGACCCAATCTGGATCCTCCCAGTGCTATTTAATAAAGAAAATGTAAGCAAATTAGGACCAGTGATGCATTTTACGTAATGCCAGTGGGGCTCTCGAGCCTCGCTGCCCTTTGCGTGCCCCCCCCAGGAGCTGGGCAAGGGCGGGAAATGTTGGGACGCCAATTGGCTGTCCCAGTCACATGGGGGTCTCGGCTCGACCGTTAGCTGGAGGCGGAACACCATCCAGCTCAGCCGCGCCGGATTTGGGCCCCTCCCACCCGCCCTGTGTACAGTCTGGGTCACCGGTTTCGGGGCCGGGTAGGAATTTTTTGCTGCCATATCTGATTGGCGTTGATGGGCAGTTTTTTCACCTACCCCAGACTGGCACTATGGTTGTGGTGTGGTTATGTTAAACATTAGGTTGGCACGTCATGTGCTGGCTGGGTAGGCAGGTGATGCTCCCGTGCATCCTGTAGGTAAGAAAGGTCAAGGGGCAAGCCAGTACCGGTCTGACAGTTCATTTCCGGTTTGGGATGCTGGCTGGCGAACCCCTTGGCTGGTTGAGCAAAGGCCAACACTAGGCTTTGCCTGTGCGGGTCTGTGCCAGCCAAACTGAATTGATCCTTTGGATTGGCTGTGATAGCCAATCCTTGATTGGGGGAGGCCTTGAGCCAGGGTGTGACGCTCTGAGGGGAAGTCTGGGGGAGGTAGACGGATAGGGCCGTTTCCCCCGAATTACCAGAGCCAGCACGTTTGGGTGTTATTCCCTGCTGCAGGTTTTGTTACTGTTCAATAAAGACTTCCTCATACCAAACCAGTCGTTGTCCAGTGTTTTATTTGGGGGATGCAGCGTAATGTGCAGTCTGATCCTTACTTCTCTAAGTAACTGCATACAATTGCAACTCTAGTTTGGGAATTGTGCAAGGAGCTATAATAGTATGTTTATTCAACATACTATAATACTGTTGCAATATTAAGCTATCGGATGCAGTCATGGCAATTTGTGCTCAAAGTTTCTGTGGATCCCAGCATCTTCAGCCAGAAGTCCCCACCCACCACTCTGACTGATGAGTGAGCTGTGGCTTGAAAGCCACACTAGTCTGTCTCCCAACTTATAAGGTGAGAACCCTGGAGGTTAAGATCAGGACACAAGGACAATAAAAAAAAAATTAACCCTGCACCACCGCAAAATTCCTGGTGAAACCATTTTCTACCAATGATGCGTTAGAACAACATTGGTAGAAATGCAATCTCCAGCACATCACTGGTAGAAAATGAATTCAACCAATACCTGATAGAAAAAAAAAATCAAAAATCCCGACTGGGCAAGTAAAACACTTGTCAAATGACAGTCCAAATTGAGGGAACTGGAATGAAAAGTGCACCTAAATTTCTACTCCAGGAATGGTTGGAATAGACATTTAGAATGTGGGAAGTGGAATTTTTTCCCCTCTTACACTGGCAATGTACGGTTTAATGAGGAGCTGGATTTGGTGTGTGTGTGTGTGTGTGTGTGTGTGTGTGTGTGTGTGTGAGAGAGAGAGAGAGAGAGAGAGAGAGAGAGAGAGAGAGAGAGAGA
>JAJKFI010000045.1:10066433-10086914 GCA_029204185.1 Lerista edwardsae | reverse complement strand
CCTATTAGTAGGCATTTTACTTTCTTATCTGTGGAAGTTTAAATGATTTCTGCCTTTAAAAGCAAAGTACGCAATATGGATGTCTGATATGTGCAACTAGCATAGCTTGCTGGTACAAATAAAAGCATTAGGCTGCTGTTCCGGGCTTCTATTTTTCAGGGAATAAGCTCTACTGAACATAATGAGTAGACTTGCATAGGATTATGCTGTTTATTACAGAAAAATGTCAATTTCCGCATTATTCAAAAGAATCAATTGACCATCAAACAAAGTTGTACACAGTATTTCCCTTTAAAAAAATATTTAACATAACTCTCACTCAGTACATATTAATTATATTACCTGACCTGTAAGAATTTGTATCATGAAAACATATAATTTAAAATAGGTAATGTAGGTGCAATTGCAAAGAATGAATTACTGGCTGGAAAACTGGATTTGTAGCTCATTCAAGCAATTTTTCATTGAATTGAACGCCTGGAATGGGAACATGTTATACAGATGTCTTATTACCGGCATAAATGAGAATTACTTATACATAATTGCCTTGAACCAGCTTGGTCCATACACGGGCAGAAGCAGGCTCAAGTGCCTGCATTTCTAACAAGATGGGGAACTGCACACACAAACAGATCCTACATGTGTACTTCCCTTTCCCAATCTAATAGCAGAGGATGGACACATGAAACACTTGAAAAAAACTGAAATCCCAATCACCACCTATTTAGAAGGAGGAACTGGGAGAGACGGGACTGAACTAAGGCTGCAATCCTATACACACTTCCCCAAGAGAAAATTCCATTGAAGGCAATGATACTTACAGTAAGCCTATATAGCAGTGGTTCCCAAACTGTGAGCTGTGGCTTCCCAGGGAGCCACAGAATCCTAGTGAAAAACCTGCTGCCTGATACTCTGTATAGGATTGTAGCCCTAATGGGGAGCTGCGATCAATGGCCCAGTAGGTCATGGGAGTCACCAGCTGAAAATGTTTGGGAACCACTGCCATAAAGTATTGCACTGTTAGACTTCCTGCCTGTCCTGCTTTCCTGCCAGACACCTGATCTTTGGGGTTTCAGAGCTCTGTGGTGGCAGCCCTAGCAGCTCCATACAAGCTTTATAGCTTTGGAACCTGTAAGTGTAGGCCACACAGACGAATAGGCAGGACAAAATACACACACATAGTGGTATTTTTCTTACTTGAAAGTGATTCAAGTTATGTTTACTCACAATGAAGTAACTCAGAATGAAGATTATTTGATGTCAATTGGACATACACCTAGAAATGTGTGTTAGGACTGTAGGTTTAAGGTTACATAGCAGTTAAGCCCTTTGGGTGTTGAGGCCAAAAGAAAACTAAATGGCTAGATCTTGGTTGCAGACCAGTGTCTGTGACCCTAGTGCAGTGGTTCCCAACCTTTTTAACACTGGGACCTCCTTTTTAGGTATGACAACCTGTTGGGAAAACCCCCCCCCCCCAGATCTAGGGCCGGAAGTGATAACATTATGCAGGAAGTGATGTCATTAAGCGGGGAACAGGAACTGGTGTCATTGTGCTGGCAGGGCAGAAGTGATTATGTTAAGCAGAAGAGAAGTAATTGTTTTAAAGAATTTACACTTTTTAAATCAATTATATTTTTAAAGTGGTACTCATAACCAGCTCCATTCATAAACAACCCCATTTGGAGAAATTGATGGATGGAAAGTGTGTGTGTGTGTGTGTGTGAGTGAGAGAGAGAGAGAGAGAGAGAGAGAGAGAGAGAGAGAGAGAGAGAGCAAGCAATTAGTCTTTTCCTGGGCCTGTCACTGCACTTGTGCTGTGTTGTGCTGTTGCACACCGAGAGTTGAGGCAATCACTCCCAGCAGCATCCCAGTTGGAAAAAACATATGTGGGAGCATGGGGGCGAAGTATAGGCATGCCCTGGTATCCACTGGGGTTCCATTCTGGGTCCCCCTCCCCTCCGTGGACACCTGAAACCGTGGTTACTGGGGGTGCCTTTTTTAAGCTGCAACAAGGTAAAAAAAGAGATTTGTTTAATGTTCCCCTAACTTTTTAATAGGCGTCCCAGTATCTATGGTACCAGTGGATAACAAACCATGGATACCAAATCAGTGGATACTGGGGCATGCCTGTACTGCACTTTGGAGAGCTGATTGTAAAGAAAACATGCTAACCACCAATGATCACTCAAAGAATAATTGCTAAAGCACTAGTTTTCTCTGTTCAGTTTCTCTCCCATCTCACATCTCCTCACCTCATGTCCTCCCCCAGGTTTTTATACAAGCTAAGCCTTTCAAGATGGTAGCAGATAGTAGTTAAAGATGTGGCACCCAGATTTTCAAGCTTCCCAAGATGGTGGTGCCCAGCTCTCTCTGACCCCCTGAAAATAGGCCCTTGGGGACCCCCAGGTTGGAACCCCCTGCTAACTGGGCAAGAGGCACTTTTTCAAGCGGTGTTCCTCTTATATTTAGCAGGGGAGAGTCACTGTCCCTCTTCCCCCCAGCACAGTGTCTTTCTAGTGGCTGTTGCTGGTGGTGGTCTGCATTTTTTTTTAGATTGTGAGCCCTTTTGGGACAGGGAGCCATTTGACTTCAATGTTATTATTTGCCTGTCAACCACTTTATGAACTTTTGTGTTGAAAAGCGGTATATAAATACTAGTGATTGATTGATAGTGTTTAGTGTGGAGGCATGCTAAATCCAATGACTACTATCCAGAAATACATGCAGGAAATGTGGATGCATTTGGATCCCAGCCAAAATAGCCAGCTTCAGTGGGTTGTGAACGAGGCTGCAGAAGTTATTTGATGTGGAAACTCTGGCTCTGGTAACTGTTTAGAAATAATTGGCCCTGGCTATTAGCGCTGCAGCCTGGGATGATGAGCTAAGAATTTGTTTTTAACTACATAGTGTCAGCATTGGTGCTTCCAACCTTGCACAAGCTGACCGGTTTACTCATGCAATGTGTGATGTTGCTGCTGCAACTTCTTTTCCTGTTCCCGTGAAAAGACCTGCAATCTTTCATAAGGTTGTGCCTTGCTGGTCACGTGACTAGGCCTTTTCGGTAAGCAGGAAAAGGGGTGATGGCTGATTGCAGGACGTGACTTTGTGATGTGTTAGAAAAAGTGTTCCCCCTTGGATTTTACATTACGCAACACTGTGTGTTGGGCACACACAGAACACAAATTACACCGCTATAATTCTGGGCAAGGTACAATCTCCACACACAGAGAGCAGCTGGATCATGAGGCAACATCTTTGCTAGGTATCATTTTGCTAGCTACGCTCGCTGGCTTCATTTTGTATTTATGAATATATTTTCAGTAGGAGGATAAATAGGTGAAAATAGTCCAGTACCATGTGATTTGTTTTATCCTAAGGCATCGCCTGGGGTTACTGATACAGGCCTGGCTCTCGGTACGGAAAGTGAAATGTGCAACAATGAAAATTTTATTAAAATGTTTGTTAACCCATTACGGGATGTTCATTTTCAATTCTTTGCGAGAAAGCGCGATGTGTCATTTTGCGTGTGTCATTTGAAAAGAGAGCGAGAGGGATGAGCCAAGAAGCGCACATTTAATGGGGGGGGGGAAGAGGGGAGAGCTTTATGGGCTGTGTTATACAAATGGCACAGTGCACGATTGCCATTATTAAAATAATTTGTCATTGCATTAAAAAATAGAAATTTCAAATCTCATTTGATTATTTCCTCTGATTCCCTCCTCCCTCTTTTTTTTTTTTAAGGCAGCTGCTCTTGTACAGTCAAGGCAGACACATTTTCAGGCAAAGCCCATTTCAGGCCAGAATTTCTGAGAGCCCTATTAATGTTTCATGCTAATCAAGGAGAGGAGGAAATAGAGCTGACAGGTGCTTCTACTCTGCTTATTCCTGTCTTCCTGCATTAGACATTACTAGCTAAAAAAGAGCCAGTGTGGTTCCTTTCCAATGCTGATGGTGACAAGGGCAGGAAGAAAATGGTGCTGGCCTGAGGTTTACAGTTGCTTTCCTGATTGACTCATCTGATGACATCCCCCTCTAATCTGGCAGCATTGATTCTTAATCAAACTATTTGACTTGGGAGAGTGAACTCAACAAGTCTTGGAGATTCCTCCCTGTCCTCGTCATTGAGCACTCATGTTCACATGTGTTGTTATTTGCCCCACAAAGGTCCTGTCAGGCCTGAATATAGGGAAGGATTGACCAAGTGACAGAAGTATCACATATGCAGGTATGTCTTTGATAAGGGGGTTATTTGTAACTCCCTGCCAAGCGGGGTTAAGAGAGGTCCCACTGCTGGGACTCCTGGTCAGGTGGAGATGGGTGTGTGGTAAAATTCTCCCTGCCTCTTGGTAGGATGCTGTGGATAATGGAACTGAGGCCAAAGTGCTTATGCCCATATCTATGCATCCACGATCTGGCTCCATCACATGGCCCATGGCATTTTTCATGTTGTCCTTCACTGTCCTGCAACACGGACCTGGCAAAAGACAGCATGAGAAGCCACCTCGGGTGTGTTTGTCCTCTAATACAGCTGTAACCAAAAAACAGCATCAGAGCTACATAGCTAGACTTTATGCATCTTCTCTTTTCTCCCAGAGAGACGAATAGTGCCACTTGGAAAAAAAGCCAAGCTCTGGCCACAGGGACATGACAAAACCTGCCCTATACAGCTGATACTGAATGGCCTTGCCCCCCCCCCCCCCGACAACAGTGCTCTGGGTGGTAGGCAATGCACAGCGCACAGAGAGCAAGGGAGGCCCGTGCGTGCCCCCCTGTTCCTGGATCCCCTAATTTTGCTGCCCCCACCTGTCCACCCCAAGAGATGAGAGGGGGAAGGAGGCACTCCCTCCCCTTCCCTCCCTTGGCTGCTCTTGGCATGTAGCCTCCTTCTTTGAAATAGGAGTGGTGTGTAGCAGGGAGGCTGTGTGCTTAAAGCAGATCTAGGTAAGGGAAGGAGGTGGGTGGGCTTTGCTAAGCAGCCTGGTGGGTGGGGAAAGGCAATCTGAAGCCTTGGTTGCTTTTTCTGTCCTTTCACAGCACTGGAGGGAGAAGAGGGCTGCCACCCGTCACAGTCCTCTTTCGACCCACTCTCAGCAAGCCAGAAGATGATCAGAGTGCTGCCTGGAGCAGGAGGCTGGAGAGGGCAGCAGACAGGCCAGCTGGGGGCTCGTCACTCCATGGTCTCCAACTCTGCTGCTCAATGCAGTGGTTTCGAGTCACTTCATTGACAGGCCGGCCTTGACAGGGAGACACACTGCACCTTGTCCATTCCACAGGTCAGTGGTAGCTGTGGCTCCCCAGGGAGCCACTAAAATCAGCCAGGGGGGCTGCGGAATCCTGGCAAAAAACCAGCTGCCCTATACAGTGTATAGGATTGTAGCCATAATGGGGAGTCGCTGCCAATGGCCCAATAGATCAAGGGAGCCACCAGTTGAAAAAAGTTTGGGAATTACTGCCATAGGTCCTTGTACTATACAAGCCCTTCATCTTTCAGAATGACAGGCATTTCACTAGCTCTCTTTTTTAAAAGTCAGTTCTTGGGTCGATGGCCGTAGAAGGGGGCTTGAGTGTAAATGGATCCTATTGTGAGTACTATAGGGCTACATTCAGCGGCTTTTGGCACCAGCCTCTCCTATTATATGGGAAAAGTGCTCTATCCCTTGGCTACACAAGCGATAAGATCTCCTTCCTAATCTTGAATCAGTGATTCCACTAAGGATTTCATAGCGTCTCTGGGTTAAGTTAAGCATCTCTGGATGAAACGTTTCTCTGGACATTCATGGAAGTCCCAGGGAATCCCTGCAACAGGGCAGATCTACCAAGAAACTAATGATGCTTCAGCTTCAGGACCCCTGTGAGTGCAGTGCAGGGCTCTAAGGCGCTGGGGTGTGCAGTTTGGGAACCACAACCTTAAAGTGGTATTTGGTAAGTCAACAAATCCAGGACAGTGATTCAAAACATATTTAGAAGCTTCTCAGAAGGGTTGAAGGCAGTTGTGAAGGTTGGTCAAAGTTGTCGCAAATGATAATATTTGTCACAAATGATAGGTAAAAGGTCCTATTTGACTGTTAGCTGAGATACTGCTTTGTTTGCGCCTGTGGCTGCTTTGGGGTGGCAGAAAGCAAGAAAAGGGCCTATGAGGAATGGTATCATTTTATGGAAAGAAATACTTTGCTGAGAGAGGGCTCTGTGCAGGCCCTTGTCTTAGGGTTGCCATATTCCTGTTCCAAATCTGGACAATCTCATTTTTGTGTTAGGCAAATCATTTGCTCATTATACAAACTGAGTGGTAGATGGGGAAGGGCTAAGCATCACCCCTGCATTTCCATTCTAAATTGTTTCCCCACCCCACATGCTGTGAGCTCAAATCTAGGCTTTGCATTAGGCTTTTCTTGCACACTGTTGCGTGTAACACATATGAACGCGTTTATTTTAAGCTTTCGACGGCACTTTTAGTCATAAAATGGCCTCCAGGCAGTAATGGGATCTAAATGATTTAGCAAGGGGAACTCACTTTTGATTGGCACTTGTGTCAGGACCCGCCCACCAGAAGTGACGTCATAGCCGGAAGTGATGTTGTGGCAGGAAGTGAGGTCATAGCCGGAAGTGATGTTGTGGCAGGAACTGAGGTCATAGCTGTAAGTGATGTTGTGGCAGGAAGTGACATCGTCAAGCAGGAAGTGCTGTCATTGTAACACAATAAAATGACATGAACTGTAAATTGGCACCCAAAAAACTAGACCAACCACTCCACAACAGTTTCAGCAGGCATCCATGCATTTTTAGGTGGGCTAGCAAGCCCAAAAAACTAGACCAACCATTCCACAACATTCTTCTTTTGTACCGCTGCGGGAGGGAGGGGGGACGGGGAGAACGAGGGGGAAAGGGGAGAAGGCAGGCCACGCCGCAGAGGGAGCCCAGGCCTACCTGCTGCTGTCTCCCACCACCGCCACAACTGCTGGGCTGCCGCCGCTGCCGGTCTCCCGCCGCCTCCAGTTCAAATGTTGCAGAACTGGGGGCGGAGCGTGCGCACAACCGAAGAAAAACAACGTAAAAAAAACAACGGAGAAAAAAATAGCCAGAAGCCAGCCGACATCAGCGAGTGGGCGGAGCCAGTCAATGTTCCAACAAGTGGAACTCTGTCCCCCCGCGTTCCCCCTCAATCCCACCACTGCCTCCAGGTACTTTACAATAAACGGTGGATAGCTGCATCCTCAAAGTCCAAATAAAATCTAAGGAAGATAGTCTGATAGCCAAATTCTAGCATAAGAACATAAGAATATAAGAAGAGCCCTGCTGGATCAGGCCAAAGGCCCATCTAGTCCAGCCTCCTGTATCTCACAGCGGCCCACCAGGTGCCCCAGGGAGGCATGAGACAACAAGATGCTTGCATCCTGTTGCCACTCCCTTGCTCCCGGTACCAGTAGCCCACCACCTTTGTAAGGAGGTTGCACAACCCATCATTGCCTATAGCCCACAATGGACCTTTCCTCCAGAAATCCGTCCAATCCCCTCTTAAAGGCATCAAGACCAGATGCCATCACCACCTCCTGTGGCAAAGAGTTCCACAGATTAACTACCAGCTGAGTAAAAAAGTACTTCCTTTTATCTGTTTTAACTCTCCCAACCCTCAGTTTTAGCGGATGTCCCCTGGTTCTGGTGTTTTGAGAGAGGGAAAAGAACATCCCTTTATCAACTCTATCCCTTCCATGCATAATTTTGTATGTCTCAATCATGTCCCCCCTCAGGCGCCTTTTTTCTAGGCTGAAGAGCCCCAAACGCTGCAGTCTTTCTTCATAAGGGAGGTGCCCCAGCCCCGTAATCATTTTTGTCGCTCTCTTCTGCACCTTTTCCAGCTCCACTATGTCCTTTTTGAGATGCGGTGACCAGAACTGGACACAATATTCCAGGTACAGCCTTACCATTGATTTGTACAATGGCATGTCAGAAGCAAGTCCCATTGAGTTCCAAGGAACCTATTCTGGGGCAGGCTTGTATTGAATTGAAGCCAAGCCTGGGAAGACTGCAATTCTATTTACATGTCTCACTCAGGCTACTGTCCCGTGGATAATTATATGACAGGGGTAAATCCTACTGTCACCTACTTCTGAGCAAACAGGCACAGGATTGTACTGTCAGAAGTTTAACATCCAGAGACACGAGGTTGGGCCCTGAGCCTTGCCCAGCATTGCCAGCAGCAATGCCGAAACAACATTTTTAAAGGCAGGATTATGCCAGGGCTGCCAAGCCTGGTACTATTGCTGGAATATCTGATTGTTCCACTGCTTATTATTCCAAGTGAATGTTGCTTCAGTCATCTTCAGAAAGGTTCTTTCACTTCTGATGCCATGTTCAGACAATTCTCAGATGAGTCAAAGGACCTTGTGACAATGACTCAGCTTTTTTTTTTTTTTTACAGAATACGCACTTGGATCCATAACCTGAAACTGCATATCTAGTTCTTTGTTGCAAAAGTCATGTGAGATCTGTGGTGTGACTTTCCCTGTTGGAGGGGGATGTGATCTGTCATAACAATGTGGAGGCATTCATCTCGGTTGTAATCTGCTAAATGATTTGGTGGTGGTGGTGACGAAGCCTCTGGCAATGACAGGCTGAGCTGTCCTAATGTCAGAGAGGGGCGGGGCAAACAGAAGAGGCTCTGGCTGCCATTGGTTGAGCTGTTCGGGATTGGCAAGGAATGCAAGAGAGCCTTTGAACAGAGATTAAGGCCTTGGAAACTAGAAGCCAGAAGCATGCAGAAGGCAAGCAGCAGAGCAAGAGAAGCATGGAAACTTATGACTGGTCCAAATACATTATGGGAGGTGACGCTTTACCTGAGGCCAGAAGGTCAGTTGAGCCAGGGGTATCAAACACAAGGCCCACAGGCAATTTATCTGGACCTCCCAGAAGCAATTTATCTGGACCATTGTTAAAATTGGGTTCTCCCAGCATGATGATTGAATTGATATCTTGAAATTATGGATAGATTTGCACATTGTTCTCTTCTGCCATTTGCAGCTAATGAGTTTCTGTGTGAGGACAAAGTGCTTGTTTCTGGCTATCATTTGCTTAATAGCATCACTTCCTGCTTAATGATGTCACCTCTGGCCCTTAGCATTGAATGCGATTCTGCCCACTATATGAAACAAGTGGATTATGTAGAAAAAAAATTAAAATGTGTTATATAATATTATTTTGAAAATGGACCTCTGGTTTCATGTGTCATCAGTTTTGGGCAGGTGAAACTCAGAATGCCTCCTGATGCTGCTGATGTGGCATCTTCAAACAGGATATCCAGTTTGAGTTAAAGGAACCCTGTGAATGAAGGAGCATTTACGTGATCCCTGTAAATCAAACTGGAAGCTGTCTACTCCTGTGTTTGAAGAAACCATACCAGGAGCAAGGTAAAGAAGCAGATGACTTGCTTTTTGCTCATTTTTTGGGGGAAAGAAAATCAATATGGCTGGGATGGAGGGAGGCGCCAAACTTGGGGTAAAGGTCACCCCAAATCTGCTGCCCTTTTGCCTCCCACAATCTGCTGCTTATGCAGCTCACCTAATGGATGGGCATTCCTGCACCAGATGCAACCTATGCAGAATTCAGTCTTCAGTGAATTTCAAGGACCAAAGAACTGGCTGTGGGAAGATTCTGCTCCTGTTTTTGTAATTTGGAACCAAATCTGAAATTTGCATTCCTATTTTGACAGGAACAAACTATCCAGCTGACTCTGAATGGCTACCCTTTTATAATGTCCTCAGTTTGCTTTTTACTTGAGGCATATTGACATTATTGGTGTAGGTCGTCTTTAAGCATGTCTTCTGCAGGGATGTGCTCAAGTCCCTAAGCACAGCTGGATCTTGGCCGAGCTTGATCTTGACCTTGCACCAGCTTGGCACAGGTTCATCTGCACTGGGCAGTGCAAGGGGTAGAAGAGGGTGGCATAAGGGCAGACAGAGGCACAAAGGGGGCATTTTTTGGGTGGGGGAGGGCAGTGTGGGGTGGATCAGGTCTGGGAGCAGTGCCATATCCAGTGCTGGCTCTGAGCCAGCACGACATTACACAGGGCTTCTCGGATTTACGCCTGCTAAATAGCTAGCACAGATCTGACCAGCCTCATCGGGATGGTTGCGGCTTTACTTGGGGTAATACATCCCCTTACTCAAGGTGACCTATAGCTGTCTCCTAACCTGCACAGAATACGGTGCAGGCCATGCGGCCTGGTTGTACCACTGGCTGCAGGTTAGATTGCGCTGTCAATTAATTGCCTTAAAGCTCAGTTCATTGAACTGTCCAATTTGTCCTCATGTAGACACTACTGACCAGTGAACTGAATTGGTTGGAAAAGGGGTATAGAAGTGGTTACCAAACATTTTAGCATCCGAGTCCACCTTAAAAAAGTTTCACTTTACCAATCATTCAAGCCTTTGTAGCTATAATGGTGATTGGGCCACAGTGCTCCCTCCCAAAGTAGCAACTGTTGATGCATATTATCCTGTCAGTTTCACAACCCACCAAAAATCAGGTTGTGACCCCTTGGTGGGTCCCAGGCCTACAGTTTCAGAACTGCTAGTCTACAGTAAACTGACCTGCATGCAGTATATTTGCTGAGTACTGAAAATCAACAGAATGGATGAGGTAATCTTTCACATTACATTCTCTCCAGAAGGCGGTTAGCATGATCAAACAGCTTCCTCATCGTTTCCAAGATTCCCCCTTTTGGTCTCTTTTCTGCTCAGTTGAAAAGCATTGTGGAGGGGAAAAAAAAAGCCCTTTATCTTGTGAGAAGATCAAAATTCCAGAATTTACAGCTTATGCTATGGTTTCTAATTACTGTTCCTTTATGCAGCCAGTAGTGCTGGGAAGCGAACGCTATTCTCTTTCAAGCGGTAAACACTGAATATGTTGGACTCTAAAATAAACAGTGGCTTCAAACCAACAGATTTGAAGAGAGAGAGAGAGAGAGAGAGAGAGAGAGAGAGAGAGAGAGAGAGATGCTTTATTTCTTGGAACAGTCACTACTAATGTATGAATTCTTTGCTTCAGTTGTGACTTTGTGATATGAGTGAACTTCAGATGCCCTGAAAGAAGCTATAGCTATTGTCTATTATCTAAGGGTTTCTCAAACCCTTATTTCTCTAGTGTTCCTTCCTTGTGAATGTGAGTAGGTTTACTGCATGAAATAACTATAAATATACTCACAGCCCAATACTATCCACTAACCCCACTTTGATGCAGTGGTTCCAAAATGGCAACTACTGAATCTCATGATGAGGCGCAGGCCAGATGGTCTTCTCTGGATAAGGGAACATTTGTTCCTTTACCTGGGGGTAAGCCCCAAATGTGTAGGGGCTCTGCTTGGACCTGTGACAGCTAAACAGCATGCGCAGGTCCATGTGAATCCAAACTACAGGATCGGGTCCAGGAAGAAGGTTAGAATATCGATGGTGCTGGCACCACTGATCCCAACTCCTTCCTGGGTGCAAGTGATCATGTTGACCCAAATGACCAAATACATTTTGGATCCCCCCAAAGCCCTCCCACCTGGGCCTCCATTCATTTCCACTCTCTATTTTTTGTAAACGATACAATGGTTGTACAAAATACCTAAATGTTAGAACTATAGAAGTGCAATCCTAGGCATGTCTACTCAGAAGTAAGTCCCATTGTATTGCATAGGGCTTACTCCCAGGGAAGTGTGCATAGGATTGCAGCCTAAGGAATTTGCCACAAACAAATTCATGCAATTTTTAAAAATAACTTCTATCTTTTATGTTGATTGTAGTATTTTGGCTGCAGAATATGAGTCTATATTAGGTCCCACCTAGTTATATGAAGGTAATAGAAAAAATGTTCACTTATCCAGCCAGTCAAGCCTCTGTTTTTATTCTTTTTATTATGGTGGGGTGGGGAAAAGCTCCTTCTGGAGCATTTGTTGAGCTCGACATTCAGCAGATCTGGACCATTCTGGTGGCCTTGTGTTCTCCTTTGCCTGGTTCTCAATAGGACCTGAGGCATGTTTCCTGCTTGTGAGTAAATGTGCACGGGAGGCTCAATTTCACTTCCATAGAACTCAATCATTTTTCTTGTCAGCTATCACTTCATCAGTTTCACAACCCACCAACAATCAGGTTGCGACCCACTGGTGGGTCCCAACCCACAGTTTGGGAAACATTGGAATAGTCAAAACAAGCAAGCACCAGAATACACTACAGGAAGCAGACAGCAAATCATGCTCTGTTCAAGAGATGTAGAAATAAAAAGACACCAACTGTTCAACCAAATAAAAGAATTTCTTTTTAGTTGAAACTTATGCTCCCTGACGAAGGTTTCCCAAAAACAACAGATTTTCAAATCAAATCCATAATTCTGCTGCTATCAATGAAATTGTCTTTGCTTGCAACTGATAGAATAATCTGGCCCAGACTCTGAAATAAATCATTAATGAGCATGTAGCAAGACATGTTTTAATGATTAAATAACATTGTATGGTTTTTTTTAAAGAAACGTATTTGTAACATGTCTGTAATATATCAAATGATAATTGCAATATTAAAAGCCCCTTGATTAAAGCAATTAATTATATGCTTAATTTATTTACTAATTAAGTTTTAATATATGTATAGTTAAGTAATTGCTAATGAGTGTTTTGCATTGCCAAACAGCTCCAGCATTAATTACATAAGAATCAATATTACAAAAAGAAATCTGCAGTCTCAATGTACAAT
Organism: Lerista edwardsae; assembly: GCA_029204185.1. Classification (NCBI taxonomy): domain Eukaryota; kingdom Metazoa; phylum Chordata; class Lepidosauria; order Squamata; family Scincidae; genus Lerista; species Lerista edwardsae. The sequence goes on along the minus strand of JAJKFI010000045.1, from coordinate 10,074,192 downwards.
TTGAAAATTCATATTCAAAAAGGATAAAAAAAATTGCAACATTTGAAATGCAACACTTACATCCTTGCAACATTTACTGTGGATGTGATCCACCAAGTAAGTGTTCTGCATAAGATACCCTGAAATAAATGTCACCAGATTCCATTATTTTTACACAGATTCCATTATTTCCATTAGGCAGATAGGGTTCTGTAAGTATAATTTTCTACATAGTACAATATTAACAGGGGATATTAAAGGAAGCAGCTGTCTGCTCATCCAGGCCTGGGCCAAGCTAAAGTGCCACTCAAATTCCACCCCCTTCTTGTCTTTTGGTTTGCTGCTTCCCATCACCTCCTTTCAGTGGCATTCCTATAGGAGGACAAAACACTAAGTGTTGCAGGAACCTGAGCTCCTGTGTAATGTGGCCCCTCCCTCCTTGCCTTTAGAGCCATTTGCGGCTCGGAGAGCAAAGCCTCTGAGCTGCGAATGGCTCTGAAGATGCGGGGGAGGGGTCGCATTACACAGGAGCTCAGGTTCCTGCAACACCCCCCTAAGAATGCCACTGCCTCCTTTGCTGCCTCTTCTAAACTTACAGGGTCAGTGGGTGGGATCCTCTCATGATCCTCTGAAAACTGCAACCAAGCTCTCTGTGCTATGATTTATCACAGTAGGTCTCCCCCCCAGCCTGTGCTTTATACTCAAATTTTGCTGAGTAAGGATCAACTCAGACAACAATTATGCTTTGCTGTGAAGGGCTGTTGGTCCAGCCCTTTGGGCCTTTTTCTCAGGCCACCACAGCTTATAACCCATCAAAGTGAACCCAGCCCACCGCACCAGATAGGACAGTCTGGTAGGATTCAGTTATGTTTGGTTTTGCTACCTGCCTTCAACCACCGAAATGGGATTGTCAAGCAGATGGCAGGGCTTGCTGCATGGATAGGGAGCCTGTGTTCTGTCTGGTGGGTCACAGGTTGTACAGAGTCATTCAAACACCAACGTCACCACCAAGATCAACAAGAATAGAAATAAAAATCAGCTCATGGATTGTAATTGTCCCTGTTAAAAGTCACAGCACAATCCTAACTTTTTCTTGAGCTGACGCATTTGTCCCTGCACTGGCTCAGAGTGTTGCAAATGTTCCATAACGTGCACCTCTGCCATGACTTGTGAGCCAGCTGGCAAGGCTGGCAAAGGCAAGCAAAGGCATGTGCTGACATAGCCACACCATATCCCATTGCAATGCTGGCTGGGACAAGTAAGGTTGTACCAGGCAGCGCAGGGCCCAGGAGAGGGTGGTGGGAGGGCATTTTGGAAGCAGGGAGGGGGTGTTCCTGGGCGGGGGATGGGTGGAACGATGGAAGGATCGGGCCAGGGAGGGGAAGGGATTGGTGGTGGTGGAAGGGATCAGTGGTGATGGCACAAACCACATCGAACCCTCCTTCATGGGCTGGGCAGCCCTACACAGGACTACCTGGACTTGCGCCAGTGATATAGTAGGCATGGATCCAGGAAGCCCCATTGGGGTGGCTGGGGTAAGGGAAACTATATCCAGCCACCACCTGAGCTGCATTGGATGCATCAGTGCAGTTTACGATTGGGTTGCCCTGTATAGTACTGAATATCCACAGACTCCAGTATAGTTTTTATCTGTTCTCTGGGCATGTTTCCATTTAAGGACACATGATCAAAACAGAAGGCATGTTAACTGCAGACTCTTTAAATATCTTCAGCAGGCAAACAAAGAGAGGATAGGCTAATCATTCAGTGCATCATTCAAACTGAGATACATTTCCTTAAGAGCATTATCATATTTCCTCCTTCTATTTTGGTAACAAAGTAGAGTCATAAATATTGAATTATGAAAAGCGGTGGTGGGAATCTAGGAAATCAGATGCTTAAGGTGGCTTGCGCTTGTTGTTTCTTTCATGTTTACTTGTTTTAACCACAGCTGTCAGTAGTTCATAAGGGGATGTTTTAACCTTATAAGTTTTTAGTGGATTTAATCATTTTATTTATTAACTCCTAATGGATGAATTTAAAGGCTACTTGGTTGCACTCAACATTTTCATAGCCAGCCTGATTTAAATGTTAGGGCTCAAGAGTGCCTGTTTTCCATCTTTGCAAAGCAGAAGCATTCCAAGCCAATAAATATCTGACTTAGGCAGACGGATTTATTTGTTGTTGTTATTGGCTGTTGTTATTAAGGAGCCTTCAACAATGAACCTCTCCCAAACAAACCACTTTGAAATAGGGGTGTGCAAAACAGCCCTATTTATTGTTATAGATATTTATGTCTTCTGAAATACTGGCATTGTGTAATCAAGGCATGTATGTGCAAAAGTGGTAGTGTGATTTTGTTTTTTACACTGCTGGGCTATTCATGGTTTGGGAATTGTTATTTTGCTGACTGTTGGGCATTACCTGTGCAATTACAGGCTGCTTTCCATTCGCAAATCAATCAACAGTATTTATATACCATTTTTCAACATGAAGTTCACAGAGCGGTTTACAGGCAAATAATAATAAAGTTAAATGGCTCCCTGTCCCAAAAGGGCTCACAATCTTAAAAAATGCAGAACACCACTAGCAACAGCCATTGGAAAAGACACTGCACAGGGGTGAAGAGGGACAATTACTCTCCCCCTGCTAAATATGAGAGGAATACCACTTGAAAAAGTGCCTCTTGCCCAGTTAGCAGATCAGGTGGTTGTACTTAGCTCTTGATTCCAGTGGACAGACTGGGCTATTGGACCGCATCCAGGCCATTGCTACAAACAGGATACAAACAGGAACAGAGTGCCTATACCTTTAAAGATTATATACATTGCATAGAAGAGGTAATTTTGGCAGATGCAGCTCAGGTGCAGGTAATTTTGGCAGGTGCAGTTTAAAAAGCTACAGGAGCCAAAACTCCCTCTTCTATACAATGTTTAAAAGTATAGGCACTCTGTCCCTGTTTGTATGTGGTAACCCTCTCATTGCTTCCTATTGAAAGAGGCCAGACAATTGCATATCATATCAGTCAATATTTCGCATTTGAAAATACAAAGCTAAGCAGTATAACAAAGATCTGCGTAAAGCCTTGTTCCAGACTATATGCACAAATTCCGTATTGGCACAGTCTCTTGCAGAACAAATCACCTTTCTTTTCCCAAATTTGTGAACATTGCTTACAATTCTGCTGTTAGTTTGGGACTCTTATTCGCTGGTGTGAGCATGAGCATTTCTATCACTTTGAAATGAACTGGAGTGGCATTGGGAGGAGAAGAGGCATAATGGATTGTGCCCATAGATGGCCAGGGACAGCACAATTTTTTTTTCAAGTGCAAAACAGAATCTCATTTAGCAGTCAGCGATCCCTCTCTGCCTCCCGCTCTCTCTCTCTCTCTCTCTCTCTCTCTCTCTCTCTCTCTCTCTTTCTGCCAGTTTCACCACTGATCTTGTGCAGTAAAGCGTGCTTGTCAACGAAAAATGTCAACTAAGTTTTAAAAGATAGTCTGGGTAAAACTAAAAAGTAAATTATTTAAGTAGAGTTGTAGTTGCAACTTGAAAGAATTCTGTTTGGTGGTTTTCTTTACATCATCCTGCCAATGGAATAGGAGCTCTTGAATGTCTAACTAGCAAGGCTCTGTCATAACTAGGGCTGACAGTTCACATTGAAAATTCTGTTTTCTTCTTTCCCAGGAAAGCAAGTCAAAGTTAAACTAACAAACTATTGCTGGCAAGTGCCTTTACCTTTGTTTTCAGCTCTTTTTATAAATTAGCCATTTGGGACTTTTCTAGGTTACCTTGACAGTCTGCTTCTCAAACTGAGGGCCTTTCTGTTGCACTATGTTGTTTTAAAAATAGTAAGTGCATTAAAAAAAACAACACCCCCAAAAAGAGAGTGTTTAGGTTTGAAGCGGGATGGGAACAGTTTGGTGGCACTGAACAGCTAAAAGAAAAGCCATTATAGCAAAATTAGGGGGGGAAGGATTTGAAAAACCTAACATCTTAAATAGATTTAGCTGTACACAGAGTACTACTACAAGAGACGTACTAAACCTGATCTATATGCAGTGTCTTGTGGTCATGCTTTTCATGTTATGATTGCAAATATAATGTAGTTGTTTTGTCACTTGGCATTAGGGTATGCGCTTTGCCTGCAGCAGGGCCCAGGTTCAATCTCTGGCATCTCCAGGTAGTGCTTGGTCAGATAGGGTCTGAGAACCCAGAGACCTGCTGCCAATCAGTGCAGACCACACTGACCTTGATGGACCAAAGGATGGAAAGCAGTTTGCTTATTCTAAAGGGAGGAGCTACAGCTCAACAGCAGAAAAGGCATTTGGTATGGAAGTTCAATCTCAGTCTCTGGGCGGGCAGAGAATCTGAACTGAGGAATCTCCAAGTAGGTTTCCAAAATCTTGGAAAGCTGCTTCCAGTCTAGCTCAATATTGATTCATGGTCTGACTCAGTATAAGGCACTTTTCTGTGTTCATGCCTATCCCCAGTGATGTCATTCAGGGGGAACAGACCAGAACGGGCGTTCCGGATACTAACGGGCTCTGTGGCTGGTTCCGGGTTCCCAACAAGTGCCAATCAAAAGTGAGTTCCTGTTCCTAAATCATTTGAATGACACCACTGCCTATCCCTATTATAAAGACAACCAGTGATATAGTTAAAACAGTGGTGTAGTTAAGCCAGGGAGGGGTGGGTTCATTATCCTCCCACAGTGTAATGGTGGTTTGCTGCTGTCTCAGCTGAGGGGGTGACAGCTCCTACCTGAGGCACATAGCAAATGCTAAGAAATCAGCCCTCCCTCGTGCCCTCATCCCTGTATGGCTCCAAATGGAGCTTTGCAAGGCCTGGGAAGGGGGGTGACAGTCAATTACATGGAGGTGTTATCCTGGCTCTGGGCCCAGCTGGCCTAGCTATGCTACTGAAGGCAACATAGATTTCAATGAGCGGATAGGCAACATTTAAAGGGTTTCCGTATATACCTTGGGCAGTAGTGGGATCTGCAAATGAAGAAGTGGAACGCTGGGCGGGACTTAGGCGGGACTACCATTTGATTGGCTGCCTGTCCTCTCCGTTCTGACGCCCCCCCCGCTGCGCGGGCTGCCCTGGCTCAAATGATGAGCCCTCTTCAGCCACACACATTTGAGTGTGTGTGTGTGTGTGTGTGTGTTTTCTCTTTAGAGCAATTCTGATGTTGACAAGAAACAATGATTTCCCATTATTTATTTATTTATTTATTTATTTAATGTTTATCCTGCCTTTTTGCCCCATGGGCACCCAAGGCGGCTTACAACATTAAAACCATACATTGAAAAAAACCACAAGGTATAACAATTAAAACAATGTTAAAAAAACGATATTAAAACAGTTAAAAAATTTAAAACAAGCAAAAAATTAAAACAAGCAAGCAAGCCCTGAGATCCCACAATGATAAGATTTAAAAGTAAGGTGAAAAATATAAAATGTAAAATATAAAAAGGCCAGCCAGCCAGCCTGTCAACAGTTGAAGGCTTGTCTAAATAAAAAAGTCTTCAGCTCCCGCCGAAATATTGCCAATGAGGGAACAGTTCTTAATTCTAAGGGGAGGGTATTCCATAGTTGTGAGGCCACCACCGAGAAGGCCCTGTTCCTGGCCGCCATGCCCCTCACCTCTCCTGGTGGTGGCACAGTTAAAAGGGCATTATACAATGAATTCACAGTTCATTATATAATGAATCCTGGACAGTGGTGGAGTTGTGCACCCCCTTCCATTACCTCCTCAGCTCCAGTGCAGAATTATGACATCAACACCCTGGTTTCAAGCAAAGCCATGTTGTTTAACTCTAGCTTCCCAACCAAGATGGGGCACCAACTTTAAACTCTGGTTTCATGTTCTGGTTTGGAAGCCAGAGTTAAATGAGGGTTCTTAGCTTTGAATTAGTGATGTAAAGAAACCAAGATTCCTGACCACTCAGAGGAGAGAAATGGAGGAGAGAGGAGTGAACCCATGGAAAGTCCATGGCTTTCCAGGGCTCATGTTTGTGGCAGAAGACTATGGTTTCCCTTTTCCTCTCTCAGATTGTACTACCTTTCCAAACATTTTCTTCCCTTACAGAGTTGTATCACTTGCTTAAAATACATGCATTCGTGAGGTCTGTTAATAATCCATTCAATTGGCAATATGTTCTTCCCCAGAGGCATACCTAAAGGGGGGATCACAGCATTACATTTTGCAGACAGCTGCTTTGCCTCCTCTTCAGAACCATTTGTGGCCATTGTAGCCTCTGCTTTGCTCTATGAGAACCGCTGCACAGAGGAGGGGGAGCAGCTGCTTGCAAAACTTAGTGCTGTGACCCCCCCTCCAGTATGCCTCTGTTCTTCCCACAGGAGCTCTTTCCCCAGGGTCAAGATATCGCACATACATGGCAAAACGTATATCACGGAGTATGCCAGGGAACAACAGTCTTTTCAAATAATGATCACAGGATAATGGCTATCCCAGTCTGAAGAATAGTCATGTGGCTCTGGCTTAAAATATTGGAAATTGTAGAACTGAACTGTGGTCTCTCCTCCCCAGCACCTTGTATGTTTTATTGTGTCCTTCTGCATTTTAGTTCTTGTGCGGAAATTTTAATGATGCCGCTTTCTGCTCCTGTTTATTGAGATTTGTGTGTATATTTATACAGACACCTCACCTCTCTCCTCTCCCTAATTGACTTTATCAGTATAGGCGGTAATAGATGCCTGGCCAGTTCATTAAGGTTAATTTGTTCAAAAATATTAGAGGCATTAATTTCTGGCTCGTGGCTAATGGGCTGCTTCTCCCAGCCACTGTCTTGTGTCGTCATTAGCATCCGCTTGATTATAACTCACACCCAACTGTTTTGTACACTATCTAATAGAATCAATGGAGATGAGGACGGGTTGACAAGGCGCTTTTTTTTTTTTTTTTTTTTTTTGCATTTTGTCATCTCGCTAATGCACATGGCTTCAAGGCATTGGCATCCATAATGTGGGGCAGTTTTGCAGCCGCCTGGAAGAGGCTGAAGCGGCAAAGGGCCATTTTCATAAAATATTAATGCCCTGGAAAAAACACACACACACACACACACGGGGGTTGAAGGCTTGTCTGCGCTGGGGAAGGTAAAAATCTATTCTCTCCTGCTTTCTGATGACTGTAATTAGCAGCCCTAATTAAAAATTCAAACCGTGTGTATATTTGAAAGCATGAATCTTCGCCCGCGTCATGTTTATTTCCTGGTACGCCGTATTTTATTTGGCGGGGCTAATTGAAGGGGATCTTTCCCTGGTGTTGGCAGCCACAGCTGGCTGGATCCAGTTTATGTATCCAGTGGTCTCCCCAGACTGCTTCTTTTTGTAAGCAATAAAACATCTTTAAAAAACATGTATATGCTCTCTGTGAGCCATTAACTCTGTGTCATCCAAGGCTGCCCGTCCCCCCACACCCAGAGTTATTTCCTTCACTTAAAAGTGACCTCTTTGCCAAAGCTGGTCCCCCCCCCCTCCGAAATAGTTAATATTTAATGTGGATTTACTTACATTAAATGGCCACCTTTCTGAAGATTTGGTCCCATTTTGACATTATTTGTGAACAACGTACGCTGTAAAAAAAAGCGAGGAGGAGTCATCCATGAACAAGCATTCCTTCCACTCACTCACTCACTCACTCACTCACTCACTCACTCACTCACTCTCTCTCTCTCACACACACACACACACACACACACACACACAGAGAGAGAGAGAGAGAGAGAGAGAGAGAGAGAGAGAGAGAGAGAGA
>JAJKFI010000045.1:10052424-10066423 GCA_029204185.1 Lerista edwardsae | reverse complement strand
AGAGAGAGAGAGAGAGAGAGAGAGAGAGAGAGAGAGAGAGAGAGAGAGAGAGAGACTTTTAAACCTTGCTTGGCATAGTTATTTTGACATGTGTGGGACAGACGATGGAGCCCCGCTAGGGAATAGATGGCTTCGGCGGAAGTCCAAAAGGATTCAAATCATATTAGTTCATGACAGCCACAGTGCAGCATAGTGAAAAGGTCCTCCCTGTGTACTGCAGCAGCCAGAGATGGAGACGCACAATGTCGACAGAAGCATTTCACAGGGTTTTGATCTGGCCACCATACTGGAATGCTGCTTGGCTGTTTCCTGTGTGCTTCTCATCTGCTTGGCCATATAATCCATTGACCATTTCCAGACAAACTTTGACCACAATCCAGGCAAACCAAAGCAATTTCAACTCCCATTGGTTTCAGGGGGAGAGTTAAGCAGCTCTCATCTTAAAATGCTTAACTTTGGATGGATTACGCCCATTGCAATCCTGGAAAATAAAGTTTGCCACAAACGCATATTCCATTGTCCAGTGCAACCCTATGTATATCTCTGAGCAACTTGAGTTACTTCAGACCAATCCAAGACCTTCCAGCCCTGAAGTTGTTTGACTGGCAGTTCTTGGTTCCATCTGCAAGTTGCTATTCTGATGGGGATCAATGCTAGATAAATATGAATTGCAATCTTGAGATACAGAGATAGAGTAATTCTGTCATGGATCTAACATTAAAATGACAGCTTTTGAATGAGAACAGAGAGTACCATATATGTCTATAGACCTTATTTCAGTGCCATTCTCAAAGAGGGGTGCAGAGCTCTAAGTTTTTCAGGTGCCCGAATGCCCATGAAAAGCAGCCCCTCCCCCATTCTCCTCCACTTTGCTCTGATCGCCATGAATGGCTCTGAAGAGAGGGGCTGCATTACAAGGACATTCAAGCACTGGAAAAACCTAGCGCTTTGCCCCTCTCTGGAAATGCTGCTGTCTTATTTAGCTCCATGGGCCAATCCTAGATGAATAGAACCTGCTATTTGTTACCTTAATTAAGAAATTCAAGATGTACCCTACCTTGGTAGTTTCAAAGCTTTTGAGCTCTGTGACCCATCACCATCATTCTGTGGTGGGCCGCAATGCAATGTTCAGTGCTGCCCCCAAAGTCTTGCTTGGAGGCCCCAGAGGCTGCTTTTGGTCACACTGGCCAACATCCCAGTCCACTGGCCTGTGTGGACATCAGAATGCCTCCTGGACACGGCAGAAAGTCACAGAAGCAAGCTGGAAGTAGCTTCTTGTCACATCTGGAAGGAATTCTGAGCCCTGCAGAGACCAATGGAGTGGTGCATTGGAAAAGACAGGAGATACCCCGAGAGCAGGGAGTGGTATCAGCAAAGGCCTCTTGTCCCAGATAAACCAGGGATTATAGGGTTAATCCCAGAAGGTATTTGCAAGCCTCGCACAGGTGCAGATGGGTGTGGCTGATGAATTAAAGCCTGCCCACTGATTGGCCTCAGTGTATTGGCCTAAGTATAAAGCTGGAGGAAGTAGCTGGAGAAGGGACCTGGGGAAAATCTGGGATGGGACCTGGGAAGGTCCTAGGAATGCACCTGGGCTGGTGCTGGAAGGGAGAAGCTGTATAGGTACTGGAGGATGGTACCTTGGTAAGGTGCTGGAGGAGGGCACCAGGTGGATGCTGTTTGGCTGACTAAAGGAAAGGTGGATTAGCACCAGGCAGGTGCTGGATGGACGGGTTGCTGGCCTGAAGGACTGCTGGATGGACTGTGCTTGAAGGACTAGATGGATGGACTGACTGGCTAAGGATGGGATTTGGCAGAACAAGTGGGTAGCAGGCTGGCACAACCTGGAGGTAGCTTTCAAGTTTTTTGGGGGGGGCAGATTTGAGCATTGGGTCATGACTCACTGCACATTGCATTGCAGGCCACTAGTAGGTCGTGACCCCAGTTTGGGAAAATGTTGCCCTACATCTAACACTTGTTCTGGGGGTGATAAAGGCCACACCTTTTCACAGTTCTGGATTCATGTCCAAAATTGACTTGAATGAGAATGTCTGACTCCCTGATAACAGTCTCTTTTGGCAGTGCTCCCCAAATGGCCACTGATGGAGTGTTCAGCACTCCATTGACAGCCATTTTGCAAGAGTGGAATTCTGTTTGTCATAAAACACTATGGCTGGCAGCCCAATCTGGCATAGGATTGGACTGGTACTTATGGTTTTCCCCATTACATTAATAGACAGCAGTGACCTATAACATTGGTCAGTGCAGTGACCTATAACATTGACATGCAAAGTAATGTAGTAGAGATCTGCTGGGGGAATAGACATGCATTGTGGATGGTTAATTTAAAATACAGGTAGATTGCCCATTATCCAGACATCTGAAATCTGGACTATTCCGAAGTTCAGACACTTTTGTCCAATACTTTTTTAAGCTTTCTGTAGTTTGAACACTAGATGCTCTTGTGCTCATTCCCACATACATTGCAGTTACAGGCTCTAACTTCTATTCTCTACTCCGTGGTGTGTACTTGTATAGACATTGCTAAAAAATGTCAGAGGCCAGCATACACCTGTATGGGTAACAGAGAAAAGAGCAAGAGGAAGCATTTCTCATTATATTCATGCAATTATTCCAAAATCCAGACACTTTCCCGCCTCAAGCAGTCTGGATAAGGGATAATCAATCTGTAGTAACTTTTGCTAATGATAACTGAATTCCTGGTTATCTGAGCACAGTACAATCCCAATAAACCCACAGCAATAAACCCAACTGAACAAAATGAGATTTACTTCTGGGTTGACAAACTATTCACTATTAATGAGTGAATTTAAACATTCTAGTTTAAATTATCAATTTATTAATTATTGTAATTGTCATATCCATATTAGCCACAGTCAGATGCAGAGTTCTGTACACTTAAAGCTGAAATCAATGGGACTCAACTTCATCTGACTGAGGCCATTTTGGGGGCCACAATATTAACTCCTATGAAATACATACAAGGTACTGACATCCTTCTAGCAGAAAACAAGGCCAGAGCTTTCTAAATGACACAGAATGAGCCTTGTACATTTTTCTATGTGCTTTTTGCTTACAAATGCTGAATGGGTAGGCACAGCAGGGGGAAATATTATGCACAGATGTGCATGCAGGCAGTAAAAATGGTGCAGTGCTTTGTTACCGCAAGGTCATAACCATTGCACAGTTAGTTTCCCCCCCAAAAAAAAGTTTTTGTAGATTTCTTTTTTGAAGAACAAAACTGTACGCGGGCTTTATGTTGCTTGCCAATAATTTGCCTGAAACATATAGAAAATTCTCTTTCTCTCTCTCCCAATCCCCGTCTCCCGCACCCCACGTTCTTATGCAATCAAAACACTGGCTAGAAAAACATTGTGGAGAAGGAGAGGAAGGGGGCAGGCGGCTTGGAAAATGAGAGGATCCAGTGTGCGCTTCTGCTGCCAAGATCCCACCTCCTCCAGCCTGCTCCCATCCCTTGACCTTCCCTGAACTGCCCACAGCCTGCCCATGGTACACCCTTGCCACCACCTTACTGGACTTGTGGCGTGTCTGGGACAGTTTGGTTCCTGCTGGCCATTTCTGCCAGTGGCTCTACCATGCGCACTGATGGCTCAGGTTGCCTCAACAGGGAGGACAGCAATGGATTGCCAGATTGGCCTTTGATAGGATTTGGCTGCTAATCTATCTATATCTAAAAGAGAATGTGTGTGTGTGTGTGTGTGTGTAGGTACATATGTTCCGCATAGGCTCCACAACACCTGGAGCGATTGACACCAAACTTGGCATGCAGACACCTTGCAGCCTGGTGACAAACACTGGGTGGGTCAGACCCCCCTAGGACCCTTGGGGGTGCGGGGTGTGTGTGAAATGTAAACATGATCTCAAACGGCCAACGTCGGTGTCGAATCCGTCATTTCTGGGGTCGCCGAGACGAGCAGCTATGCCCCTGACACCGTTTGACTCCGGGTTCAGCCCCCCTTGGCATGGGGGGGGGCGAGAAGGGGCGCAAAAAACCCGTCCACCATGCCCTCCTGGAACACCTGGACCGATTGACACCAAACTTGGCATACGTGTGTCTTGCAGTCTGGCAACAAACACTGGGGGGGTCAGACCCCCCTAGGGCCCCCAGGGGTGGGGGTCCAGGGGCCCCCATGTGAAAATGCTCAAAAACAGCAGAAATTGGCATCAAATCCGTAGTTTTCGGGGTTGCCAAGATGAACAGCAATGCTCCTGATGCCGATGGAGTCCGGGTTCGGCCCCCCTCAGCGTGGGGGGCAAGAAGGGGTGCGAAACAAAACGTCCGTCATGCCCTGCTGGAATGCCTGGACTGATTACCACCAAACTCAACATGCGCATACCTTGAGGCCTGGCCACAAACACTATGGGGGCAGGGGCCCCTAGCACCCCCGGGGGTGGGGGTGCACAGGGGGCCCCACATGAAAATGGTCGAAAACGGCCAAAATTGGCATGGAATCCGTTGTTTTCGGGGTCGCCGAGACGAGTGGTGACGCTCCCGACTCCGTTGGAGTCCGGGTTTGGCCCCCGCTCGGTGTGGGGGGCCAGAAGGGGTGCGAAACAAAATGTCTGACATGCTCCACTGGGACACCTAGACTGAGTGGCACCAAACTCGGCATGCGGATGCCTGGCAGCCTGGTGACAAACACTGCAGGGGTCAGGGCCCCCTACCGCTCCTGGGGGTGGGGGTACGCAGGGGGCCCCACGTGAAAATGGTAGAAAACGGCTGAAATTTGTTTCAGATCCGTGGTTTCTGGGGCCACCGAACGGTGACGCTCCTGACGCCATTGGAGTCCGGGTTTGGCCCCCACTCGGTGTGGGGGGCAAGAAGGGGTCTGAAACAAAACAACCGCCATGCTCCGCTGCAACGCCTGGACCGATTGCCACCAAACTTGGCAGGCGGATGTCTGGCGGCCTGGGGACAAACACTGTGGGAGTCAGGGCCCCCTACCGCCCCCAGGGGTGGGGCTACACAGGGGGCCCCATGTGAAAATGGTCTAAAATGGCTGAAATTGGTGTCGGATCCATAGTTTCTTGGGCCGCCAAGAAGAGTGGTGATGCTCCCGATGCTGTTGGAGTCCACGTTCGGCTCCCCCTCGACTTGGGGGCGAGAAGAGGTGCAAAACAAAACATCCGCCATGCCCCACTGGAACGCCTGGAGCGATTAACACCAGTATGCTTTACGGTCTGGGGACAAACACTGCGGGGGTCACACACCCCTAGTGCCCCCAGGGGTGGGGGTGCACAGGGGGCCCCATGTGAAAATGGTTGAAAACGGCCGAAATCGGTGTCAAATCCGTACTGTCCGGGGTCGCCAAGATGAATGGTGACGCTCCCAATGCCGTTTGAGTCCACGTTCGGGCTTGGGATAATTTGTTGCCCGGGCAATGCCGGGTAAAAAAAGCTAGTACATGATATATTTAATGTGTGCATTTCTATCCGTCTATCTACTATGGACAGATTATATCTCCAGTTTAAACTAGTGATTTCTATGGCGGGGGAATGCTTCCCACACAAACAAGTGACCTGATCCAATCCATCATTGACTTATGTTCTGCTATTGTAAATGGTGCAGTGCTGCCATGCACGGAGGAGGCACCAGCAGAATCAGCTGGCAGCTGTCTCTGAGTGCCAATGGTCAATCCAGACCATACTGGTGCAGGTAAGGTGATGGTGGGGTCAAGTCACGGGTGCTTAGTGGATGGCTTGGGGCAGGAATGGGGCAGGGAACGGGGTGGATCTTAACAGCCAAAGTGCATGCTGGATCCTATCCATGATTTTCCATCCTGCCCCACCCCTTTTCCTCCTCTGACCTACACCAGCAAAATAGCTAGTATGGTATGGAGCAGACCCATAGGCGACCAGGTGTTCTACCCAAAAACAACAAAAAAAATGTTTCTTTCTTACCTCTCACTGCGTCTGATCACCTCCCCCAACATAGCATGTAGTGCGCACTCCAACAGCATGGCAACATGTCATTAGATGGTGGGAGATGGCAGTAGTGTAGCTAAGGATCTGGTAATTGGGGGCAAAAAAGTTTTTTTGTGGTGTGGTCTGTGGGGTGGGGAAGCCTTTTTGAGGTTTGTAAGGCCTGCCAGAGGCTTTAGGAAGGCATTTCCCATTTCTATGGAAATCAGAAGTACCTTTTTGGCAGCCCAATCCTATACTTCCTGGTGCCCAAAGGAACAGCAGTGCCGGACAAGTTCCTCCCCTGTTTTGCCTTTTCCTGCACCTGCTAAGAACTGCCTCCCCCCATACCTTCCGGCAACCCTTCCCATGTCCTGAGCTGCTTAGCTTTCCACCACCAGTGGCTGGGGCTTCCTAGGTTGCAGTGGTGGGGTGGTGCAGGCCTGCCTACTGGCGCTGTTTACTCTGAGGATGCTGTAAATGTGTTTTACAGCATGTTTGCTACACCCAGTGTTGACGGCAGGTGCATACCACTGTCACGACAACCCATAGGATTGGGCCCTAAGACCTCCAGTGGGTCTTCTAAAGCCTTCTGAGCCTTCCACCTAGGCCTTCCCCGGCCTCTGAAGGCCTTGGAAATGGCCTCTGCACATCTGCACCTTCTGACACCCCCAAAGCGTGGTACCCAGGGCAATTGATCCTCTTGGACCCCCCTAAACTATCCCACTCAGAGACAGGATTAGGCTCTTAGGCCATGTGGATATTCCGTTTCTTCAAAATTCTGTTTTGGTGCCATTGTTTTCACGGACTACTTCCTCTTTGGCACCATTTTATTTCTCTGATGGGTGCTGCCTTTTTTCTAAATTAGTCACAGGGTGATCTCATACAATCAGGGATTACAAAATATAATAAAGGGGGTGATTCTATGGTATTATGCCGCCCATCAGATTGACTGTCATTATATCACTGATATTTGGCTTGTTAGACTAGGAGCATGATTCACACTTAGGGGGCAAGAGATTTTTAGGTTAAAATCCTGGAAAAGCCTTGCCCAGTGGTTAGAGCAGCTGCACTTTAGATTGTGAGCCTTTTGGGGACAGGGAACCCTTTATTGACTTATTTTGCTATGTAAACAGCTTTGTGAACGGCTTTTGTTTAAAAGTGGTATTTAAATACTCTTAATAATAATAAAGGATGATGATGATGATATTTTTAAAGGGGCTGTAACTCAAAAGTACACATGCATTGCATGGTAAAGATCTCTGGTAGAAAGGCTTGGAAAGATCCTAGTCTGAAACCCTGGAGGGCTGTTGTCAATCAATTTGGAAAATATTGAACTTAGGTGGATCAACAGTCTGACTCAATAGAAGCTTCATATATGGTCAGATTAGGGGAACTGAGAGAGGGGGGAATTTAAATGAACATTCCCACAAGGAGTGCAAAAAGAAATCATCAAAAAGAAGCCTTTTGGGGGGGCATTGCTGCAAATATTCATGATAAATTGTAAATAGCTGTGGGATGACGACAATGCACATTGTCACCGAAAGAGGCTCAAATTGAACATGATGCTAAACACATATATGAAGATTCTCTGATTTTTATTCATTTATTTTATTTTGCTAAGGAACATGTGAGGTGAATGTGACCAAAACTGTAGCAAGGGCCATTTTGTCACCTCTGCTGTTTAAATGCTGAATGCTCCTCCCATTGATTACAGGTGCACCCCCATTATCCGTGGGTTAGGCATCCATGGATTTGCTCCTCTGTGAGTGCCAAAACCTGCAGGGTGGGGGCTTCTTGCAACCCTCTAAACCACTGGTGTCATTCAAATGATTTAGGAACAGGAACTCACTTTTGATTGGCACTTGTCGGGAACCCGGAACCAGCCACGGAGCCCGTTAGGATCCGGAACGCCCATTCTGGTCCGTTCCCCCTGAATGACATCACTGCTCTAAACCCAAGTGGAGCATACTACACTCAACAATGCCAGCCCTCTGAAACAGGCAAAAAGATGCAACTTCTGGTTTCTTTGGGAAACCAGATGTTTATGCCCCTATAAAGTATTCTGAGGCATGGGGAAGCTGCGCCGGGCTCCCCAGCCCTCAAAAGCTGTTTTTAGTTGGATTTGGGGGGTTAGTGGGCCAAAATCCACAGATTCAAATATCTGCAAATTTTGTTATCCATGGGGGCTTCCAGAATGGAACCCCTATGAATAACGAGAGCCCACTGTATTTTGAATAGAGAAAAACCTCCATTTGTGTTCAGTGGAAGAGATTGTCCATTAAACATGGCTCATGGCGGGGCATGGATGGAAACCACTGTGGGAGCAAAGGGCTTTAGCTGTGGTTTTGTCCCATTTCATACCCTCCTTCACACTAAATAAAATCCGGATATTTCACCTACATTATTAGTGTCATGTCATGTTTGAGCAGGGTAGCCCAATCCTATTTATTTATTTGAAGAATTTATACCCTGCCTCTCCCATGCTGAAGCAAATGCCCAAGTACAATGTAACCACAATAAGTAAAACAAGGATTAAAGAAAACAACAACAACAACAACAACAACAACATTAAACATTAATGGGAACAATGAGAGTAACAAGAATAAAATTAGACCCAGTTCTCCGTATCAGGTTGTTTGGGAGGAGGGAAAAAACATTTGACCAGGGAGTGAGCAAAACTATGACACTATACCAGAGGGACAGAGAGCAGACAGCCACACAATCATTCAAAGGCCAGACGAAATAGGTATGATTTGAGCCCTTTCCGAAAGGTCATGAGGGAGTGTGTAGTTCTTAATTCTTCTGGAAGGGAATTCCATATTTGTGGAGCCGTTACAGAGAAGGCTCGTCCCCGAGCTGCCATTCCTATAACTTGGGACAGAGGGGGCGCTTGAAGAAGAGCCTCTTTAGATGACCTAAGAGGGTGAACTGGTATGAATGGGAGAAGGCGGTCCTTTAGGTAGGCTAGGCCTAAGTCATGAAGGGCCTTAAAGGTCAGTACCATCATCTTAAGTTGAGATCAGAAGTGAATGGGCAGTCACTGTAGCTGCTGAAGGAGTGGTCTTACTGAGTCAAATCGTCTAGCCCCTGGAGCCACCCGGGCTGCTGCATTTTGTACTCTGTAGCCTTCGAACTGTTCTCGAGGGAAGCTCTACATACAGCAAGTTGTAGTAGTCCAGCCTTGAAATCACTAACGCATGGACCACCGTGGCCAGTCAGAATGGCTCAAGTATGGTCGTAGTTGGCGCACCAGTCGAAGCTGGGCAAATGCACCCCTAGCCACAGCTGCTACCTGGTTCTCCAGATACAGCTGAGAGTCCAGGAGCACTCCCAGACTGTGCACCTATTCTTGCAGGGGAAGTGTCACTCCATTCAGAGTGGAGAGGCAGGCCAGTCAGCCTGCACTGTATCTGTCATGGGTTCGGGGATGGCTGCCACTTGGTGCAGGGTAAGCAGGGTAAGGGTAAACAGCACTGGCAGGGAGGCCTGTGCCACCATATTGATGTGGGGGAGCCATTTCTGTTCCTGTGTGGGAGAGGGGAGAAACAGTGGGAGGGACTGGTGGACTGGTGGAGGCTTGACATGGGGCTTCTTGAGTTTGCACAAATTGTTGAGCAAGCTGGGGCTTTATTCGAGGTAAGGGGATGAACTTCCCTTTCGTCCAAGGAGATCTCCAGCCTCTTGGATCCTGCACAGGGCCCAGCAGTAACTATTGTAAGGTCCAGCAGTAGCAGCGGCAGCACTCACTGCTCCTGTGCTGGATAGGATTGGGCTGTGGGAGCGCAATCCCAATCTGGAGTTAGGCCAGCACAGTTAGGCTAGCAAAGTTTGGCCGGCACAAAGGACACTGTAAAGTATGTTTGGACCGCTCTTGGAGTCAGAGAGGCCGGCACACAGACGTCTGCCATCCTCCCTGACTCTGAGAGTGGTCCAAACATGCTTTATGGTGGCCCTTGTGCCAGCCAAACTTTGCAGGCCTAACTGGTGCCGGCTTCACTCCAGGTTGGGATTGCGCTCTGAGTGTGCCAGAGCAGGAACGGGTTCCCATTGCACCTGGAGTGAGGTGACTTTGTGACATCACCCCCTGCTTCACCACTGCCCTGCCCCTTCTGTGCCTGCTCCATTCAGAGCCAATCAAGTGCAGGGGAGGGAGGGAGGGAGGGCCAAAAAATGCTCTGGCTTCCCCCCTGCTGCGACTGGTGCCTGGAGCATACACTAACAGTTAGTGTACAGTACACTAACTCTGGAATGTGCAATCATATGCATATTTATTCAGGAGTAAGTCCCTGTGAGTTCAGTGAGTCCAACTCACTTCTGAGTTGACATGCTTAGGATTGCCCTGTTAACACATCATTGCCAATGTAATGAGAGAGGATTGCTGTCTACCTGTGGAACAGCATGTCAGTGCAATACATAGGTTGGTATGGAGAAATTTCAAGTACTAAGAGCCTTTCAGTCTCTAGTGTTCTTAAAGATGTAACAACTACATGTGTTTGAATCAGAAAAACGTTTTCTGATTTGCCTTGTGGACATGAAAGATGTTGAGACTTGGAGAAGCAAATGATTAGTGAAGAAAAAGGAGTGCACACTGCTGAATGGATTTATATTTGGATGTCTGCACTAATAGGGCCCCAAATCGAATGCGCATCTTTCATATTTCTTTTAACTGTGCTTTAGCCACATGACTTTCCTGGTCCCCTATTATTTATTGTACTTGTCCTCAGTGAAACTGGAGTCTGCAGCTTCACTGCTGCTGACATGTGGCTCATTCATTAATATGTTTGTTCGATCATCGACCTTGAGTGCAGCACAAATACTGCTGAGTTTTTCAGGGAAGTGCATTCCCTCGCAATGAACACAAAGTGTCACTGTGACCACACACTAACGCTGAAAGTGTTTGACAAAGTTACTCTAAAATGTGGAGTCTATAAATTATATGTCTCGCATAATTTATATTTTGGGATTTTCTTGCATTTGGTGTTCAAGGTTGGGATTCTATATTTAATCATTTTTAATATGGACACTTCCCAGATTCCTTGGCTACCAACCAACACAAAGCTAGGGCAAGTTTTTCCACATGAGATTTCCCTTGCCTTTGAGTCTCTCTTGCACTCTTCATGGGAGTGTGTGAGGTCTTTATAAATTCAGTATAGAAAACAGGAGGCAGTCATTTGTAATTCAAATGAACATTTTGACCAATGTAGCTTTTACACTGGTATTAATGTATGCACAAATGTTAGTAGTAGCTGTTTTAAGCCTCACGTGAAAGTACCCTTAGATGGTCCTAAACTCATTGATTTTAATAGGCTTAAGTGTACAGTACTGTCTTCAGGATTATAGCCATTATATAAGCGTATGTATGTAAGTATGGCTTGGGTTGAAAGCAGACGCATACTTACGGTGCCATGAGGGGAGGCAGGTACAGTGGGTGCAGATTGCAGCAGGGTGCAGTGGAGGGAAAAAAGTGATACGCTTTTTGGCCTACCCTCCCTCCCTTGCATCTGGTATGCTCCTAAATGGAGAGATTCCGGGTTCTGGGGTGTGTGGAAGGGCGATGCAGGGGTGACGCGGCAGTGCTATGGGTGCGATGACGTCGCTTTGCCCCCAGCATGCTTTGAGTCAATTATGGCTGTGATTGAAAGAATCACAGCAAACGGAGAAAATGACTCTCTGACCTCTTGGGTAAATATTAGTGGAAGACCTCCATGCACTGCAGTACCCAATGTGGCCAAGGTAGTATGATAAACATAATGAATAAGATGTAGACCAGCGATTTTCAATCTTTTTCCATTCATGGCATACTGACAAGGCACCCTATCAGTTTTTTGACAAGTGACATGGCTGACTGCACTGCCAGTGGGAGTCCCACATCCTCTACCCCTAATAAATGACCCATCCCCAAACTCCCGTGGCATACCTGTGGTTCATTCGCAGCACGTCAATGTGTTACAACACACTGGTTGAAAATAGCTGATGTAGACTATAACATATAAACTCTAGTCGGCTACAAAGTGTCATGCACAGGGATCTGGACAAAGAGAAGAATTTATCTGGCTATAGAGCCATGCAGAAGGGAAAAGGAAAGCCTATGTAAAGAGAAAGCAGCTAGACCTTACCATCTCCACTGTTGAGGTAGTATATACGTAGCCCAACCATAGCTCATTTGCCTTTATTTGCCCCACTTGTAGCCTACTGTGCCACTTACAACTAGAATCTAATCCAAACTATGCATAATAGAAGTAAGGCAATCCACAATGAAGCCAAATTACTCAGCTCCACCAGGCAGGAACACGTTGCACCGGTGCCAGAAGTCTCTGCAATGTTAGAGACTTCAATTCCCTAGCCCGATGTGCCACCTTTATGGAAAACAAATTGATCTGTCATAGACAATGTAATTCTAACACCTTGAGGTACAGCTCAGTGATGTCTTCTGTGCATAATCAGTGTGCCAAAGGGAAGGTAGTCTGTTCATAACAGTTAGGAGAGGGAACAATCAGAAGATCTGGCAGCACAATGGGGAGATCAGTGAAAAGATTCCGAAGTTTATATTTTTGTGCTGAAGAAAGAAAAATATTAGTATAAAGCCGGGTAGGGGAGGGAGGACCTGCAGGAGAGTGTGAATCTGGTGGTGATGGCACACAATGTAGCCTATCTCCTCTTCTAGCAACCTACAAGCTGACAGCAGAGGAATCTGACCGAAACTGACAGCGCAATCCTAGAGTCAACATAGTGTCAATGCAATGGTACCCCCACGTTGGCGCTAGTGCTGTCAGGCAGATGCTTCAAGCAGTGTTGGCCTGACAGCGCCGATGGCAAGCCTCCCTTGCGTCGGGTGCGAGGGATGGTCTGTGTCTGCTCGGACACAGGATTGGCATGGGGAGGGGGGTGGGGACGGGCATGGGCAGGCCTGGGACTTGGCCATAAGGCTGAATCCTATGCCCGTCCGGGAGGTTGCACAACCCCAATTCGGGTCGCACGGTCTCCTCGGACCTGCGCCTGCTGTTTAGCTCTCAGAACATTTCGCCTTGCCGGCCCTCAGAACATCCTCGGGAAGTGACCAGAGCACAGCTCCAGTCATGTTAGGAGGGTTCAGATAGGGCCGGATTGGGGCTCAACATGGGTCAGGGGACCCACATTGAGCCAGATCCGGGATGATCAGGCACCACTTTTATCTTCTTGCCTTTATGCTCTCCAAGGCTTTTGGTGGGCCACTGTGAGACATACGGAGCTGCCCTAGATGGGTCTTGGTCCTCATCTAGCCAGGCACTTCTTACATTCTTCTGGATTCACTCTTTGGTTTGATGATTATAATTGCCAGTGGCCAGAGCTAAATACCTCAGAGATGATTATTTTATTTTACTTGATTGAAAATAATGTTACCCTAGAATGCAACGAGACACAAATATACTTTAAACAGTACTCATCTAACAAAAACATCACGGAGCTGTACAGGAATATTTAAGGCCTGCCAGTATCTATCTATGCAAGAAATGCCCGGGGCATTCATAATTTACGATAGATCAGAACAGTTGTTCCAAAACACATTCGGAAAAAAAATGTTTGCAACCTAAAAGTAAATACTGCTCAGAATGAACTGCTCCCTTATAACTCCTGAGCAATGTTTTTCATAATTGCCGTGACAATGAAAATAAAAGTCTTTATTAAAACCTAAAATGGCTTTTAATAAAGTGATCCTATAAACACAAATTGCTGGTGTTAAATTTACTTGATTTGTTTTGCCGGGGAAAATAAAAGGGGGTGCATATTTACTTTAGCCAAGGATGACAAATGTATTTCAACTAATTTCCTGGTTTGAACTTTGCTTTATTCAGTTGCACGGTTGGAGCTGCGAAATGTACAGCAATGCCCAGAGGTTTTGGGATACAATACCAGGATATTATAAAAGAGAGACTAATCTCCAACTACCCAGAACAGCAAGACAAAGAATGCTAACTTCCTGATTATCTGAGACCTGCTTTACTTCCTAATCGGATAATGTTAATAATTAGGGTTACCAGCTACAAACTGGGACAGAGTGCCTATACCTTTAACC
>JAJKFI010000045.1:10004885-10044475 GCA_029204185.1 Lerista edwardsae | reverse complement strand
AATAAATAAATAAATAAATAAATAAATAAATAAATAAATAAATAAATAAATAAAAGTGACAAAGCATTTTTTCTGCTTATGCTAGAAGTCCCCTGTGTATACCCTCACCTTTTCTGTGGGTCAATATGTTGCATTGCCCTACTGGTTGGCATGGGACAGATAAATGTACATTTATGTATGCATGCGCGTGCACGCACACACACACACACACACACACACACACACACACACACACACACACAGAGAGAGAGAGAGAGAGAGCAAGGGGAGCTTAATTTACATAGTTGATGTATATCTATAACAGTCCAGGTTGCCTCGTTGAGACTCTTCTGCACAGAGCCCTGGGCTGAAGTCTTCTTTCCAAGATGTTTTGTTGTCCTCATTCAGACAGAAATTGCTTCTTGCTCACAAAACCAGAGGCACCGTTTTCAATTGCATCACTGTTGTAAAACTCCCGTAGCTCGGTTTCAGACACTTTTCGGGCTTTTATGAGTTTACTCAGTTAAAATTATACAATGAAAGAGGAAATAAATGTGCTGTGTCCTCCCCACTTCCCTGGGCTGTGAGATGTTCCAGGGGCAGCAATCCCTGGTTTAATAGCGGGAGCGCTGGGGACCGAAGGTGTCTTGTAATATTTGCTTTATTTATGAATATAGAAGCAGAACATAGGAGGAAGCAAACAGACATTCTTATGAGGCAGAAAATGGCCCTGAGAGCAACTTAAGCAGACCTTCCTCCAAGCTGCATCCCCCTAAAAACTAACCCCAGTCAGAAACACTCTCTCTCTTTCTCCCCCCACTGCTCTTTCTGACACACACATTTGCTCCCTTCCTCTCAGCTGGAGGGTGTTCCCGAAGCCTTGATGACTATCTCACTCAAACACAGAGCGAGTTTCCCAGCTGTCATGAGACCATCTCCTAATCATTACACCCAGTGATGTCATCCGGGTGCGCCAGGAACCGGTACGCCCGGATGATTGGCAGCCCTCTGCCCCTATGGCGGAGGCCAGCCACGCCTCCCTGCTCCTCCTTGCACCTCCCTGCGCCTGGAATTGCTCCATTTCAGAGCGATTTGGATGCACGGGAGGGCAGGTGGGCCCAGGAACAGCTCGCCCATCCTCGGGAGAGGCGGCGCGGCCCAGACCCGTCCACGGAACAAGTGGAACGCCGTACCGGCCTGTTCCACCCGGATGCCACCGCTGATTACACCCCCTGATGAAACATCAAACAGACCATCCTGGGCTATGAACCAGCAGTGTGAACAAAGGTGTACTAAAATGGGATAAAGTACAGACAAGTTCAATGATGTAGACCAGGGCTCTTCAAACCCCGGTCTGCGGGCTGGATCCAGGGTTTGGGAAAAGCCCTCCCCATCATGAGCTGCGATTACCATTCTGCCACATTGCCCGCAAGCTGCACTGTGCACAGGGATGCTCTGGATAGTCACATCTGCCTGGACATGCTGCTGCACAGCCTTCTGGGATGCTGGGTAATATACAAGAGTGCCCAGAGCGTCCCTGTGCACAGCACAGCTTGTAGACAATGTGGTGTTGCAGCAGAATGGTAATCTCCGGTCGGGACAGGGAGTGTTTTTCCAGCTTGGAGACCCCTGATGTCAATAATGCTAAATAAAACCCCATCCATGGTTTTCCCCCTATTTTCAAACATTTTCCTCTAATATTGTGACTCACAGAGTGCGATGCGATGCAAAAGCCTGAGAAGTTTGCATGATAATGCTTTGAAAAGGTTTTGGTGCTTGTTACACATTCATATCACATGTTGGCATATATTGTAAATTTCGTTTATATTGTTGTAATTAGCAGTGACACGGACAGATTGCCTTAATATTCTCCCTCCTCTTGCTTAGAGGAGGTCCTTCACACTTTGAATGCCACAAAATATCAATACTGATGCTTTATGGTAAGTTGCCAGCGCAGCCTCGGGACACGAAGGATGGGAGTGATGGCAGTTTTTGCTAGAGAGCAGAGTTTGTTCGGCCTCATAAGACATTTATGAGGTCAGTTGTATGTCATTTCAGACACCGGTGGAGAGAAACACATTTAACCTACACGCACATGCGCATGTGCTCTCTCTCTCTCTCTCTCTCTCTCTCTCTCTCTCTCTCTCTCACACACACACACACACACACACACACACACACACACACACACAGAGAGAGAGAGAGAGAGAGAGAGAGAGAGAGAGAGAGAGAGAGAGTCTCCTCATCCAGTTCCTTATTGGTATGAGAGCACTGTATTCTTTTGCCTGTTGTATTGATTCTGCATGGTTTAGGACTGGTTCCCAAACTGTGGGTCAGGAGCCACCTGTGATTCGCGAGTCAATTTCAGGTGGGTCACAAAGCCCCTAGAGTGGCCATAATGTAATTTCATGTTGTAAGCCGCCTTGGATGCCCATGGGGTAGAAAGGCGGGATATAAATAAATAAATAAATAAATAAATAAATAAATAAATAAATAAATTAAAATATTGAAAATATGGGAAGATGGGATGCTGCAAATGGGGAGGGCTGTGGGATTATTTTGCTTGTGTCAAGGCTGTAAATAGGGTTTTTTCCCCTTTCTGATTCATGTACTTGCTGTTGGAAAATGACTGGGAAATAATCCAACTTATTGCTGCAGTATCAGGAAAGCAGCAGGCTCTGGCATCACAAGGACGGCATTTCCGGCCATGACATCACTTCTAATAGGTTCCTGTCAGATTGTTCTAAAAAGTGCTAAAAGGTTTGAGAAACACTGGTCTAGGACAGTGAGCCAGTACTTGTGAGTGAGGGGAGGCAAACAGTGAGGAGCCCCAGAACCTGACCCCAACCACCTACAGATGGTCCCGCCTGAGTCAGTCTTCCCTAAGTTGTCAGATCTTGAAATACCAGGAATCTCTTGACTTTTCTTGCCTGCCTATCCATGCAGAGAGCAACAAAAAAATAGCCAACTTGATGACACACAACTGAGAGTGCAATCCTATACCCCCTTTGCACTGGCGCTACACTCTTGCGCCGGCCGAATGTTGTCACAAATGTGCTGTAAAGCGTGTCCAGGGCAGCGCTATGGCGTGGACTGGAGCACGCAGCAGCTCCAATGCTTGGGTGCTGCTGCAACCGTCAGCAGTGCCAGCCGTGCGCCAGTCAAGCGTTGGCAGCGCTCCATTGGTGCAGGGTCTCCACGAGGGTGTTCCAGAGGTGTTCCGGGGCGTAACTGGGCAGTGCAGTGGGCAGAGACAGCGGTTGTGACACAGGACGGCCATAGTGCCAAATCCTAAATCCCGTCCCCGTCCCGAGCTGCCCCGATTCGGGCCGCTCCTGTCCACGTTCCTCTGCGCCTGCTATTTCGCCAGTGCAGATCCGAGCAGGCCCATGGGGTGACCGGGGCTTACACAGGTGCAAGGGGAAAACCTCCCCTTGTCCTGCACGTTGCTGCTGCTGCCTCCTAATGGGCTTTAGGATATAGCCCTGCTATGTTGGCCTTACTAGGCCGGCATAGTAAAGGATTGGGCTGTGAATAAGAGTTCTAGTATTACTAGATAATATGCCTGTTGCATGACTATCTGCTTGTTTGATTTTTCCAAAAACAATACCAAATAGCAAGGATCAGATGACCACCATGGCCAAGAGAGGGGGAGAGCTTTAACTTTTTGTCCCTACTTCTATTCTGATATGGAGTAGCTTTCCCTGTGCCCATGGCTGCTACTCGTCCTGGGGAAAAGAGCTCCCACTGACAAGAGCACGACTCTTCAAAGCGTACAGGCAGGCCCTATAACTTCCCTGTTTTGTAGGGTGAATGCCTCTTAATCCTAGGACTCAGATTTCATTGCAGAGAAGTCATGTCCTTGATAGTCTGGAGTGCTGTGCTTCTCAAGTCTAAAACTGGAATGTTAGTAGTAATGGTGGGAGCCTATTGACATACCTGTAGCTATTGGATTAAACACAATATTTATGGAAGCTGCCCAAGCTCTGCATTCTGGAACATTCTTCAAGGAACCCATTGAAGGCAATGGACAATGGAACACTGAGGGCCCATCCTATCCAACAGTCCAGCCAGAGGCGTTGCGCCCGTAGGGCACGGTGTAGCGCCTGCCATGGGCGCCGGTGAGGGACCTGAGTGTGCTGCGGAAGAAAGCAGCATGGACCTGGGCCTCCCATCCACCCTTGCCTCTGTAACGCTCCAAAATGGAGCTATTCCAGAAGCAGAGGGCATGGTGAGGCTTTCCTCACCTGCTCCGGCTCTGGTTCCAGCTTCCACCTATGAAGCCATGCCAATGGGGAGCATGTTGCATTCTGTGGTGGGGGAGGCAGTCATGGAGACCTCCTCAAGGTAAGGGAGTATTTCAGTGGTGTCATTCAAATGATTTAGGAACAGGAATTCACTTTTGATTGGCACTTGTCGGGAACCCGGAACCAGCCACGGAGCCCGTTAGGATCTGGAATGCCCGTTCTGGTCCGTTTCCCCTGAATGACATCACTGGAGTATTTGTTCCCTTATTTGGGGGCTGCATTGAGGCTGCATCAGTGCTGGAAAGTTGGATAGGCCTGAATGGCCAATACAGTCGTACAGGTTTTCTCAAGTATATTTCCCTGGCATAAAATGGAGTTTAAAAATGGATGTATTTGAAGGATGTATTCGTTTAAACTGAACTGCCAATAAATGAATGCCACACAATATTGTAATTGTTCAATCATTACAATATTGTAAAGGCTCGAACAGACTGACTTCTGTTCCATATTGCTTTACTTACTGCCAGGAGACAACTGGGGCTTGAACTAGAATCCCTTGGATGGTGGCTGTCCTCTGTGGTGATCCACCATGACTGCAATTTGGAACATCTTCCTGGGCAGAAAAGCATTATTAGGCCCTAGACTGGTCTCAGGCAGGTTGAGCAACTGGTTTCTCCTGATTCTCAGCTTGCCTTCTGGTTTCTGGTTTATCTTGGCTCCTTGTTCCAGAATCAACTCTTGCTGTTGCCCATGGCTCAGCTCTAACAGTTATACTTGACTTTAGCTCAGCAATTTCCAACCTTCGGTCAGGTTAATGCTAGGACACCATTAAGGAGATTAATGACCCAACCATGAACCCATATATGCTATTAGTAAGGCACTTCTGGGTTTCATGGCTGCCGCCATCAAACATAAATAAGTAAAAAAACCACAAACCCGTTTAAATTTATCTGTGTTTAATTTATCTGTGTTCAGTTTCACTTCCTTGAAAGCCGGAAATGCAGTACTAGTGACATTTATTTATTTATTTGAAGAATTTATACCCCACCTTTCCCATGCCAAATCAAATAACCAAGGCAGCTTACATGGACAGGCTAATCTAAACCACATTTTTCAGTGGCGTATTAACAAATATAGAGTGTTCTGTGATTCACTAAATCCTCAGTTCCAGATGTAGCCTTCACAGTGTGGTTCTCTCCTCTGGTTGTGTGCATCTAGGGGTCCCTGTTTGGGTTGCTATCCTCCTTAAGGGGGTAGCATCTCAAAAGCAACTGTGGATGCCTGCTCAGGGACGGGGTCACAATCCCAGGTTGAGAAACACTGCTTTAGTAGGATAGTAGGGTCTACGTGTTGTCCGTAAGAGAAAGTGACCTTTCATTGTGTATCTTAGTCAATGTTTTCAATACTGGAAAGAGTTAAAAATGCATTTTAAAATTAAGGGCTAAATATATTAATTTTTTGCCAGTTTGTGAGTCGATATTTCAGAGGTGACCTGGATAAATTTATTCTTATCAGTGTATATGTGTAGAAAAATTGTGTGCACTTAATTGTACCCTTAGATACTTTTCCGAAGTTTTCTTTGACTTCAGTGAGAATGCTTTTGGGGCAGATTTTGTCCTGGTAATTATTTTTTTTCTGGTCAGCAATTTTTTTTCCCTTTAAGAAGTAAATATGGATGCTAATGCAGATCCTTTTATGTATTTTAAGGGCCTTCTCTTTGAGATAAATGAAACCACTTATTATTTTGTTTCTTGTACAGATTGCAATTCTAAATCAGATATTGTCATTGGTAGTCTATCCAAGCTGGTCCTTTAGTTTAAACAAAAGCATAAATGGGGATGAAAATTAAATTCAGATGCCATTCTTGGTTGATTTGTGATGCTCAAGTTTCTAATGTTTCTTGATGTAACTATTTTTCATTCATAAGGTAAGCATAAATTCATTTTCATTTAAAAGCTCCTTTGTGCTGGCCTCAAGGTGTGTGTCACAGAGTGCAGATACTGCACCTTTTTGTTTTCATCCTTGGTATTGCAATTTTTGTAAAAAACATTTCCCTGCTTTCAAAACAAAAGTGAGGCTAAGCAAAGCAGAACCTACTTTTAACTATTGCAATGCCTGGATTCTGCTCCCGTTTCTTATGGTACTTGGTTTCCAATGTGCCTCTTCAGATCTTCGCCAGCTATTTTGCTGGTGTTAAGTCTGCACAGAGTCAGGGAATGGTTTGGGGCAGGAAAAGGGGGATTGTATCTCAACATGCATCATTGCCACTGAGATCCTCCTTCTCCTACCCAGAAACCGTGACCTACCCTGCCCTGAACCACCCACAATTATCCCCCGAATTGCCTGCACTGCCAATCTGCACCCCCGCGTCAGCACTCGAGCAACAGAACTGGTGCTGCAGGCAGTGCCGGCCCTGCTGCGCCCGCACTGAGCCTCTGTCACACCAACCAAAGCCGGTTGGTGCAAGGGAGGCTCTATGCCGAGGTGGCACTGGGATTGGAGAGAGGAAGAGAGGCGGGGCGGGACTTGGGCGGGATGTGGGCGGGCTTGGGAGGTGGCCATATGGCCACGTCCTAAGCCCCTCCGCAAGGCTGCACAGCCCCGATTCGGGGCGCGCTATCTCCTTGGACCTGCGCCCGCTCTTTAGTGGGTGCAGATCCGAGGAGCACATAGGGGAGGCTAGAGCCTCCCCTATGGTAAGGAAGCGCATGCTCACTTGCCGTGGGGAGGCTCTAGTCTCACTTATACTGCGCTAGGGCATGGCGTTGGCCGGCCGGCCTCACCATTCCAGCATAGTAAAGGATTGCCCCCTGAGTTCCTTGGAGGAAAGATGGGAAACAAATGGGGGAAATAAATTGGTGCTTTGGATGCCCTTCTGGCAGAAAAATGGGATAAAAATCTAATCAGCAAACACACACAATAGACATATAAATACTGGCCTGATTCAGATGTCATCTGGAGCCAGGATGGAATTCTGATTTTTTGCAATCTCTCCTAGGCTTGAGTAGGCTGCATGGTTCCATGTTTCTGGGGAACACGGGGCAAAGCCCTGCACCTATGGCCCCCATCTCTGATTGTGCACTAAGCTCTACTGAAGATTCAGTGGGCAGCCCAGCTGGATAGGACCTCTAAAGGATGCAGCTAACCCCTGATATTACCCCTGTGTATGACTCCCCTCTTTCCCCATCAGTGGAGAAATGTGACTACTTCCAATCTTGGCTTAGAACAGACCAGAATCTGTCATGATACCCAAACTAAGCAACTGTGGAGAAGAAACCTATGGAAAACAGGAGAAGAAAGTGAAAGGATAAAAAGGTGGGGCAATGACTCATTTATTTCCTGAAATAAAAGCACACTTGTGCTTTCAGGACAGCTCACAGCAATAAGATTACAACAGGAAAAACAGAACAATTGGATAAAAATTGAGCCAATAAAATCTATTTTAACAGCAGTTTAAACAGCCTGGGAGAATTCAAAGGTCTCTGCCTAGCCCTGGAATGACATCAGAGAAGATCTAGATGAGCCTTTGTGGAAATGGCATTCCACTAATGGGGTGATACTGGCCAGAAAGTCTTCTGTCCAGTTGCCAAGGTACAGATAGGGTAATTCTAGCGTTCTTGGGGGGGAAAAAGCAGACATACCCTTAATACTCTAGTTTCATGATTAAGGGTGCAAACCTAACCTGGCATTGCTGGACCGATGCTGTTGTAAATGTCACATAAGGCACATCTGCGCTGTGGACTCTGTTGCCGGGCTAGCGCAAGCAGGAGCACCGGCGCATGAATGCTGCAGCACCCAGAAGTTGTGCTGGCCGAGCGGCAGCTTAGTTCTGCTGGTGCAGGACCGTGCCAAGGGCATGCCAGTGATGGCCAGGGGCGTAACAAGATGGTGCCATGTGTGGAGAGGTGATGGAGAAGGGACCTGGCCATTGGGCCATATCCTAACTCCCATCCCCTGGCTGGGCAGCCCCGATTTGGGCCGCTCCTGGCTAGGTGGACTTTGCCTGCTATTTTGCGGGCACAGATCCAAGCAGCCCCATAGGGTTAGGCATTTATTGTCATCGGCAGACCCAACTATCACTGAAGCTATGGGGACCTTCTTAAAACACTTAATGAGATATCGAGGTCCCTCTTAGCATAGTAATGGGGAGCTCAATTGTCATTCCAACTAATTTATTGTTCGATAGTATGTTCATTTCTTGCTTGTTTGTGTATTTGTTGGTTTGTGTGCGCTTTTGTTTGTTTGAGTGATTATGCCAATAAAGGTTTCTGATTCTTCATAGCCTAACCCCCATCCCCTGGCTGGGCGGCCCTGATTTGGGCCGCTCCTGGCTGCATGGACTTGCACCATGGACTTGCGGGCACAGATCCAAGCAGCCCCATAGGGCTAGCTGGGGCTTACCAAGGGCAAGGAGAAAATCTCCCTTTGGTCTGCATAGAGCTGCTGCCACCTCCTAACATGGTTAGGAAGCAGCACAGGTGAGCCAGCCTGCCTGTTCCAGCATAGGTTAGGAATCAGCTGTAAATCACATATAACTAATATTACAATCACATTCACCCACATCATTGGAAAGACATCCAAAAGTTTATCATAGTTGAAATATAATACGTTCACACTGAATTGGGGGTAACAGTAAATCCAAAGAAGACCTTTTGAGAACTAAAGTACAGCTTGGCTGTTTTTCTTCCAGTGCTGTAATATAGTGGTTTTCAACCTTTTTTGTGCCATGACCCCAATAAATAAATAATGAGATGGGGGCCCACTGCTAATCCTGTCCCCTTCCCAGTACTCAGTCTGCCCATCTCCTACCTCCACCCATGTACCTGTTCTCCCTGGCTTTTTTGTCTTCACTACAACCCTTTGAGGTAGCAGCTGAGTAGGGCTGGTTCTAGGAGCTGCAGGGCAAGACAGCAAGAACAGGCTGTGCAGGATTACGTCAGTTTTGATAAGGCAGTACCATTATTAGATTGCTCTCCCTTATCGCTCAAGATTCCTGTCTCCATTGGCAAATTACCTGGTTTCTTTTATACCTTGGAGTGTCCTAACATTAGAAGGGCTCTCATTAGCCCGCTGTAATGTCATTCCATCTGCAGTGCTTTGGGGTAGATTTACTGGGATTCCTTACCAAGACAGACTCTGTCCGTGTGATAAGGCTGTCGCTGAATCAATTGATCATCTTCTTTTGCATTGCCCCCTCCACAAAGAGGCTAGAGAGAAATTCCTTAACCCTCTTCTCCAGAGATGTCACCATGGGTCTGATCCTGAGATTTTAAAAGCCCTTTTTACTTCAGAAGATCCTCATTTTATTAATCAGTTAGCCATGTTTATTGCTAGTGTTGTTAAGTCTAATTCTGCACGAGTTCTCAGGAATTGCCCCACTAGTGAAGAATCTTGTTGAGTGTTTGTCCTTTTTACCATTACCTTATGCTGTTTTATTGTTGTTAATTGTTGTGTGATTCATATGCCAATAAAGGTATTTTTGATTTTGATTTGATTATTGGATTGGATCCAAGCCCTCCTTCACACAGGCTTTGAAAGGTTCCCGCAATCCCCTAAATGAGGCTTTGCAATCCCATTGGGGTCACACGACCCACAGGCTGAAGAACTGTAATAAAAAAAAAGGTTACCCATTTTTCTTGTTCACAGTGAACCTTTGGTCAACAGGGCCTCGTTCGGTGAACGTGTCTATATGTTTTCCATTCCTTCTCTCCATTTTCGTTTTGCTTTGCTTGATGTTAGTGACTACTGAGCGTTTTATTGAAAGGAACAAAAATCAAACTCGCTCCCCGATTCTTCGTCAGCACATTGGGAGCCCTGAGCTATTTTTACATGCTGATTTCCTGTTTCAATTAGAGTGGATTTTCCAATGGTGTGAAAAATTATCTCATTTCCAGGGCATGAAACCAAGCCACGAAGGCGCTGCCGGTGAGGGGAAAGTGTGGCTCATCTTTCCTGTGGTGTGCCATCTCTATTAGACTTTGTAAACTGTGGCAGTTTGAAATCTTTAACCAGCCATTACTAATAAGCATATGTTAATTGTAGCAGAGATCATAAGCAGGTCAATTAGGAGGCAAAGACTGGAACAGAATGAAATGTTCCGCTGGAGGGAGAATCCAGGCCAGGTGTCAGCCAGCATGCAGCACCCTGGCAGGAGCTCCGAGCATCTTGGGTAGAGCTCATTTAATGTTTTGATTTGCCGAATTTGCATTTCAGACGTCCATCCCTAATAGACAGTAAAGGCAGGCTTTGTTAATGAGTACTCTGATTACATGTGCCATTATAATGGGGAATAAGCAGGCCAGCCTTGTTTGGGAGATTAAATCCAACATAAATAAATTGGATTAAGGACAAGGCTTCGGGAATCGTCTTCTCTTTCCCCCTCATTTTTCCCCTTTTCTCTGAAACCAAATGTGGGGAAAAAAAAACTCCATTTGCTTGGGGCATATGGCATCTAATTTGATTAGTGTGTTCTGAGGGTTATTTGTACTATTTTCAAGACACTACCTACTGGTAGACCAAAGGTGAGATTTCCCTATGTTTTCAGCCAGACTATCTGTAATGGCAGTCTGTTGTTGTTATTCATCCCAATTATTTTTTATTTTTGGCCAGGGGAGGTTAACAAGGTCTTTCAGTAAAATGGGCTGTTAAAAATGGTTCTTAGTTGTAGTTGTATCACTACAAAAGTAGTTGTAGGCTACATTTAGGAACTAAGGGTTTGCATCAGTAGTGCTATCCAGCTGGTACGCTGGGCGGGACTTACATTTGATCGGCAATCCGCCCGTTGCATCACACCGCGTTCTGCTGCTTTCCTGCATGCCCCGGTGGGCGGGAAAGCGGCGGAACGCGGCATGATGCAACGGGCGGACTGCCGATCAAATGTAAGTCCCGCCCAGCGTACCGGCTGGATAGCACTACTGGTTTGCATGGTCAGAATTTCTGGGATTGTTTCAAGAAAAGTTAATTTGGGTGAAAGCAACAATGCTGTCTCCTATGGTACAACCACATCTATGGAGCAACTGCATGAGGTTAGGTTTTGGTTGTGGCCAGGAGTTTCAGAAAACTGCCCTACGCCGTGAAGAATTCTTCAAGCCTGGTCAGTGGGCTTAATTTTGAGTCTATTTGCTGAAAAAAGTTTGAAGGAAGGGAGGGTTTGGTACATGAAGATACCCTGGGCAGGTGTTACATCTCTGTATATACATTATTTGAAGAAAAACGAAATTATTAGGGTAGCCCCTCCCCCAGTGTTGCACTCATGTTGGTGGCCGGTGGACTGCAGTATGAAGGGAAGTCCCAAGGAATGGTGGCCAGATGGGGTTTCTACTTTCTTCACCTGGCAGTGGTGTCGTAGCCAGGCAATGCAAGTCTTGGCCAGTGGCACAGCTGGCAGCAGTCTAGCTGATTGGGACACCAGCAGGGAAGCTTGGCAGGAGTCAAGCCAGGAAAAGATGGAGGCGCTTGAAAAGGAGGATCCTGCTACTACCAGTAACCTTCTACTGTATCTCTCTTCACAGATAATAATAACAGTACTCCTTAGCGTATGATAATACTTGCATTTGTGTATCACTTTCTGAGCACACAGCCTTCAAATATAATATCTTGATGTAAATCTTTACAAGAATCTTTAACTTCAGGTGAGCCCGTGTTTCTGCAGATCTGTTATATGTGGTTTCAATTATCTGTGGATCCAGAGACCCCCCACCCTGCACCCCCACTGACATTCATTAAAGCCTTACTACTAAGTTCTTTTTATTTACTGGGCACTATAAACATTCAAGCTTACAGTGCAAAGAGCAGGCCGCCAGCAGCCTGAATGCCTGATGAAAATAGACCTAAGCAGGAAGCAGTGAATTTCCACTTCCTATTTGGCTAGGTTTATTTTCATCAGTGTTTCAGCCTGCTGGCAGCCTGCTCTCTTTGCTGAAAGCTTGAATGCTTATAGCGCCCTGTTTAAAACAAGAAACACCAGGAAGAACTTTAATGGGCATGTCGGGGAGCCATGCGGGGCTGCTATTGATACAGGGCCACACACCTGCGTCTATGGTTTCCATCTCTGGGGGCCTGTGGAATGGACCCACCACAGATATGGGGTCATGCCCATATTACAATCCAATCCCCATTGCAATCATGTAATATTGCAAGCAGGGAGCTGAGAGGGAATGGCTTGCCTACCTACTGAGTTCATGGCATTGGTTAAATTCAAACTGGGGAAATCTTGATTCACAGCTTTGTCTCTTAGCCACTGCCCCTACCTTCAGACCTGAACCCTTTATTTGTAATAAGAAGCATTACTCCTTTCTGTCTCTTGCTAATCCATCCTGGTCTTTAGTTCTCACCTGGAGGCGCCCCCCCAAACTCCACTTCCAGCTGTAGTAATTATCCTTAATTCCTCACTGTGGGGTCTGGTTCTGCTGCACCCCACCTCACTCTTAGGGCACTATCCTAACTAACTTTCCAGCACCAGAGTAAGGGAAATGCAGCTCTGAGGTAGGGGGAACAAACACTCCCTTCCCTTGAGGAGGCCTCCGTGACTACTGCTCCACTGCAGGATGCAGAACATGCCTCATTGGCACAGCTATGCCAGTGCTCAAAGGTTGGTTAGGATTGTGCCCCTCAGCATGTTGTAAAGCCTGTTACAGCCACACCCTAATTCTGTCCCTCCACTCCAAAGAACTATTATCCAAACTGTTGAATGCCCTCAGACCTTTTCCTCACAGTCAGTGCCCTTAATGCTTGCTTGAATGCATGTCGACTGAAACCCTTCACTTACATTTTATAAAATAATCGAAGCTGCCCATTAAAGTAGGAGCCATAAAAAAGCAGAGTTTAATTTCCTGCTTTCTCAGTTACTAGAAAATCTACTTTTTGTTCTTTATGAGGAGCCAGCATTTGCTGACTGTGTATATTTTGGGAAACATCTCGCTCTGCGGCTGTTCATATTGTTCCATGTGCCCAGGCTCCTAATTAGTATACATCAAATGCATTTCTTGTCATGATCGGATAAGTAATATTAGGATGCATCGTTGATTTAAGATGAATAATGGGGGGGGGCATGGCCTCTCTGTTTACTTCCAAATATATGAGACCGAAAGCCTGAGAAAACAAGAAAAAGAAAATGCTGGGTGATATGATCTATTGGCTTTCAAGAGCATAGTGCATTAGACATAAAAGTGTTTGTCCATTGAAAGCAGCACATGAGTTCTGGTTTCATAATGCAACAGAAATTACATGGGCTGGGCCTAAGTGCCCTCTCCCGCTTTTCTCCACCCCATATTTTGGCATTGAAAATGGAGGACATTGCAGCAGTATTAAAAGAGGTAACCAAAGCACAAAACTCACTGGTGGCAAGAAGGCCAGCCTATGCCCTCCTGATGGCCAAGGCTGCCTGCTAGTGCAGCCCTCCCTTCCTTGATGACATACCTGTTCTCTGCTCCTCCCACTCTCCAATGTTCTAGCTCAGCAATTTTCAACCTTTTTCATCTCATGGCACACTGGCAAGGTGCTAAAATTGTCAAGGCACACCATCAATGTTTTGACCATTGACAAGGAACACCACACTGCTGGTGTGGAGCTCACATCCCCCAATAGCCCTACTAAGAAATTACCCTACTAAATGACCTACTAAGAAATGGCCCACTCTCCTGCAGCACACCTGTGGACCATTCATGGCACACCAATGTGCCACGGCACACTGGTTGACAATGGCTGTTCTAGCTCAACATTCTTCTCCCTTCCAAATTTTTTCCTCTTCCTTGTCTCCTTCTTCCCTTCTAGTCCAGAAAATGGAAAGAAGAAATGAAGCATTGGAGATGGGTAATTAGACCGAGATGGGCACCCCTATCAATCTGCTGCAGGCAGGAACCCACTTTTTCCCACCATCCCCTCTGAACAATGGTACATTATCATATTAAAGTGGGACCCCCATTCCCCCCCCCCCAACATCTGTGGAATGACTCTATTTACCCACAGTATCCAAACTGGGATTCACAATTCCCCAGGTACCGTGTTATTAAAATGTTCTCCCCTATAGGGGGTGGTGACTGGCTGAGACCCATAGGCAATGACACCCTTCACTTCTGGGTTCTGTTCACCACCACCACTGCCAAGGAGGTAAGAAAGGGATTTTTACGGGTTCTTGTAGTCAGTGGTAGCAGCCGTGGGGAGAACCTAGAAGTGAATGGGCGCCGTCGCCTACAGGTCCTCTGTAGGTTCTCAACCCTGTCTTAGAGGGACAGGAGGTTGGTAACCACTGCTATATAGTAATGATATTCCTTTGTTGGTCAGATAGGGTTATGGGGAAAAAAATGAAAGCTATAAACCTCTAGGAGCAGCAACACCGCAAAACAATGATAACAGAGCAAAATAAGCTAAAACAAGGAATTTTATTTCCCCACATTCATCTCCTGCTTCTCCCCCCCCAAAAAATAATTTGGTTGCACCCCAGCCTTAAAATACTTCTTAAATTATAGGGGGGGTGGGAGAGGGCAGATTGAGAGGCTTCAGTGGGAAAAGGGATATGATTTCCCCATAGTCCTCTGTAAGCCTCCTGCTCTAAAAAGGGTCTACTCAGACCTGCATCAGCTCTGTAACTGGCACAAGTCTGAGGAGGGAAAGTGAGTGGGGAGGCATGGAAAATAGCATTTGGATGGGGGCATGCCATTACTGTTTGATCCACCCACACCTGCATTTCCCCTGCCCCATTCCCCCCTCCCTACCCAGTTTCACCTCCTCCTTGCCCAATCCCCCCCGCTACTGCTGCCTTCCCTTGTTCAATTGGTGTAGCAGGGCTTGGTTTCGGTGTCTTATTCGGGGTTATTTCTTGCAGCCATACCTTGTGAATTCACAGACTCTGCCTCTCCCAGAATATCTAGATTATCACATGAGATGTGGCATATACTGTACTCGTATTCACTTATGCATATGTATGTCCAAGTGTGTGTGACTTGTTTCCGATTTGAAAAATATGTGGACATACATGGCCTTTCGTGCATGTGTATTCCAGGTCACTTGTGCCATTCTCTGTGAATTGGGAACACGTACGCTCGCCTTAGGTGTGCTCCTGTGTTTCATTCAGAGATCGGCTCATGGCGAGTGCAGTTGTACAGTGTTCCCCACATGGCACAACCTGCAATGGAATCACAGAATTCTCAAACGTACTCTGTCTAAAGACAGACAGGGGTGCATATCTATTCAGACAGAATCACAAACAGATATTCATCTCTAGGAAAGACCTTGAGTGTTTATGTTTACAGTGAGATGCTGAAGCGCACGTCTTAATGCTTCACAATTCCCTTTCATCCCAATGTCATTCCCTTCGCAAGTAAAGTAAAAGCTCTTACTGCAAACACCTGCAGGTGGGTACTGACAAAAGTTAGCACCAAAGGGTTTCTCTCAGCAATCTCTCGAAATACACGCCACCACTTGCGGAAGCAGCAAATGCATATAGCGATCTGTTGTTTAAGGACTCTTGTCGTCACTCTTTTTTAAAACCTAGTTGGCCACTCAAATCCTGGAATTTTCTAGCAATAATGTCTGAATGGGATGGTTCTGCTAGGTAATAGAATCTTCTCTTCAAAACCAGCAGGCACCATATGTTTCCTTCTAGCTTGCCCTCAACACATCCCAGTTTCATCTCTACATGCCAAAAAACATATTCAGAGGTGGTGCAGGTGAGAGCTGCATTCAATTTGCCCTCTGAAATTCTCCTCTCTGAATGTTTATGTCTCTGAATAGCAAGCATATCATTGCTGAATATTTGTGGAAAATTTAATACCTGTGTTTGACAACAGAAGCCTATTGATTTTTGGATGTAACAATGATTATTTTATATCAGGGTGCAATCCTAACCAAACTTTCCAATTCTGGGGTAAGGGCAATGCACTGCTGAGGAAAGGGATCAAACATTCTCTAACCTTGAGGAGGCCTCTGTGACGACTACTCCACTGCAGGAGGCCGCTCATGCCCCATTGGCACAGCTATGTCAGTCCTGGAAAGTTGGTTAGGATTGGGCCCTTAGTGATACTTCTCCGCATTTGATCACTGCCATGCAAAGGCATCTAAATGCTTGACAGGATTTTATAGCTGACATGCAATGGTACTTAGTATCCAGCATTTGATAGAGGGAATGCAATGATAGATTTCACGGCAGTTTATATCTATAAAATAATCCCAGTGCCAATAATAATAATAATAATAATAATAATAATAATAATAATAATAATAATACTTGGATTTATATACCGCCTTTCTTAGGTCACCAGATTTCTCTGGTGACTATAACTCAAGGCGGTTTACATGGGCAGACTTTATTCAGAAACCCAAAGGTTTTTACAATTTATACAGAAATGCTCTATCTTTCAAGAACTACACACATACAGATGGATCTTTCTGGATTTAGTCCTTCTTTCTGGCCACCCATTTGTCTTCTTGCTGGCTGATAAATGGCTTCCCTGCTCCCACCAGAGAAGCGGCTGAACTTCGGCACAACTCCCCCTCACAGAAGGCAGCCGAAGCTCAGCTGTTAATCAGCCGCAATTAACGAGGTCTGCCGCTCACAGAGACTTCCGGCTGTCCCGAACTGGCGACCTTCAGCTCTTCAGCTCTTATCTTCAGGCAAACGGAGGCATTAACCCTCTCGACTAAATCTTCTGCAATAAACAGCAATGCTGATAATGGCCCATCCCTATCCCACACCAGCACATATGATGGTGCATATCATATGGCCAGGATTGGGGACCAGGAGGCCAGCCAGGACAGGTAAGAAAAAAAAAGTTACTTACCTTCCCAGCCACCGCATGGTCCCCAGTGGGACTCCTCAGAACAATGCCACTTCTGTAGCTAGTATAGCTTTGGGGAGCCTACTGGAGGTGTGTCAGGCCAGGGACAGGGGTTCCAGGTATGGGGGGCACCAGTGCCACTGAGATCCACCATGTCCTGGCCCCGATCCACTTGGATGTATGCTAATTATCCACCTTTGGCTGGCAGAACCCCACAGCTGATCCCTGCAGCACTGTTGGAGGTGTATAGCCTTTGGGCCCTTGCACTGGCGGCAGAACTCTGCAAACTGGCAACTTGTAACCAGTGGTGTCATCTAAATGATTTAAGAACAGGTACTCACTTTTGATTGGCACGTGTCGGGACCCGCCCACTGGAAGTGACGTCATAAGCCAGAAGTGATGTCGTGGCAGGAAGTAACATGAAAAAAGCCCTTTTTGAGGCCTCAGATGATTTTAAACTGACCCAACAGTTGCAACAGTATTCCACAGCACCCCCAGAACATGTTAAGGAGGCCTGGCATCATGTTAAAACCCCAGAGCAACTCATTTTTCAATGGCAAAGAAAGGAAAGGCTCCGCTTGCTGCCTGCCTGCCTGCCTGGCTCTGAGAACATGCAGGCAACTCAAACATGCAGGAAATTCAAACGTTGCAGAGGGCAGAGTCGACGAGTGGGCGGGCGAATGGGCGGGGCCAGCTGTAATCCTAGAAACTGGTACTCGCGTACCCCCGTGTACCCCCTGCATGACATCACTGCTTGTAACTAAAATAAACAAACTGCAGCCACAGCAGATCTCACGGGACACCAGCAAACCTCACAGTATGCCAGCGTGCCACAAAGGTAGGACTGGGCCATTAAAGCACTCTTAATTCTGAATTTGAAGAGAAACACTGAATTACGCTTTTCTAAAAAATACCACATTTTAAAGGGTGACATGGGAGATGCTTCATTATTTTTGGAATATACTTGTTTCAGATCTAGATTATGTTTCTTTCAGGTTGGAAACTGACTATAGGCACAGGTTGACTTCATCCACTTTGCTTTCATTGCTTTGCTCTTTTCTAATATTTTCAGTTATAATTACACTTCCAATTTCGTCCACATCCTTTCATCTTTCATCCAGTGGCATTCCTAGTGAAAAACAACTAAGTTTTTCAGGGTCCTGAATGCCTGTGTAAAGTGGCCCCTCCCCCTTGCCTCCTTGGCTTTGCTTTCATCGCTGTGGATGGCTCTGAAGGTGAGGGGGAGGAGCCTCTTTACACAGGCATTCAGGACCCTGAAAAATCTAGTGCCATTCCTCCCCCCCAGGAACACCACTGCTATCATGCAATTTCACCTAACCTTCCACAACATTCATCATTCTCATGCATATTTTTCTTTTATTTCTGTTTATCTGGTTTTCACATGCGTTTGCATGTGCTATATTGTAGATTACTTATGTTTGTCACAGGCCAACATAAATTTGCCAGCAAAATCAAACTTTGCTTTGACATTCATCCATTTTTTACTTTCATCCAAGCTCTGGTACCTATCCAGATGAAAGTGCAAGGTATGCCTGTAGTTTCTGAGAGGATGAAAGTGGAATCAGGGATATATTGTTGCATTTCTCATGAGGTGTGCACCCTTTTGATCTACCATTTGCACGGATAAAACAAGTTTTGCAGGTTTATGGAGTACAGTACTAGAAACCTACAAAACCTGAGTGGAAACGATAGCAGGATGAATGTGTGTGCCACTGTCAATTTTGGTTCTGTGCCTTCAACACTTTAAAACAACAAGAAACTACTCACTCTGATCTGTCTCCAGCCTAAATATGAGCCAAATAACTGATGCTGAAATAATTCTGTTACAGAAGAAATATTTACAGTGTGGTTTTATTCTTCAGATCATCATCCTATTAAAAGTCCAGGGCTTATGAGCTATGAATAGCATACAGCTTGGCAGGGCAGCGAATGGGGCAAACTCGATTTATCATTTACCCAATATTTTCATCAATATCCAAAGCTGGCAGTTGTATCAGGGCAGTAAATGCATATTGGAAAGGTTTAAAAATAGAAAAAAATAACCTTAAATGAAAGGAAGCAGTTATCGTACGTGGGTGTTGTAGGGGGAGAACAGAGGCTATGACATCGCATCTGAAGTCAATAGTCTAGTTGTTATTATTTATACATGAGTAAAGATTACAAATGCAGGCAGTGGCTCAGATCTCTCACCCCCTGGATCTGTGAAACCTGTCACTCAGTCTCCTGCGGTGGTGTCTTCCTGTCTCCCAGCCATTGGACCACCTGCTGCCGTGACTCTCATCTATTGCATCGCCCGAAGGCCTCGATGATAACAGCATTGATTCCAATGTACATCTAATTACTTCTCATAATCTATTCATTTCACAATAGTGTAGTGAAACATCTGTCACATCATAAACTCTTTAGTACCCTTATCAAACCATCAAAACACACTCGCCTGCCAATTGGCAGCTCCTTAGCTCTCCCCCTTATTAATACGAGGCAAACATGGCTCTGTTTTTTTGGGTTGCCTTACATGAATTTCCCCAATGGCTGGTGCAAACCTTGAATTGTGCAATTGCGATGCATCTGCCCTGCTTCTTAGCCATGTCTTTATGGATGTCCTACAGATGTAGCCTAAAATGACTTTGTTTCTTTGCAGATAAAGGCTCTAAATAGGGTCCTTAACAGTTATGGCCTTGGAACGGATGACTCTTTTTCTTAGCTCTTATATGACTGATTCATTTACTAAAATAAGCATCTCAGGGGTTCTTGCATTTCGGTAGTATATTGCAGAGAAAAGCTTTTTTACCTTTATGGTTTTTACTTTACCTATGGGTAACTAATGCCCACATTCTCTCTGACTTCAAGTGAGAAATCAAAAGCAATGAGGCCCATTAGCGCATGTTTTTATTATAAAACTACAGAGATTCTATCTATCCCAATAGGATTGTGAAAATAGAGGTGCATCTAATAAAAGGGGCTGATTAGTGCACTCTGGGAAAAAAAAAGAGGGAGCGAGTCAGACGGCATCATGGCAAATAAACGCTGCAAAGCTTGCGGTTGGTTTATGACCACTTCCAAATTATTAGGAACAATAAATCTTCCACCATAGAAATGAATTGCATATAGAGGCAGGTGTTCTCCTTTGAAATTTGATTTCGAGTGGACTTAACTATTCATTTGAAAGCTGCAAACAAACCACCCACTCTGAAATATATCCAATAGTATTTTTTTGGGGGGGGGGTATTTCGTTGGCAAGCAAAATGGGGTACGGACACTTTGGGTCAGTGCTTCTAGCTTTGAAGGCCTTTGGCCCTGCTTCTAGCCTTGGAGGACACACTCACCAGTTTGCCAACGGCATCTCTGATGCCCCAAATCAAAAAGAATTGCATTCAAAAGGTGTTGTGGAAATCAGGTGTATTCTTGAAAGTTTAAAGCCATTTGAGCCATAACATTTCCTGAGGGGTACAAGATAAAAAAGCCCGATCAATGAAGCCAAGAACGTCTATTGCTAATTTGTATTATAAATAGTATGAGCATAAGACTAGGAGAATCCTTTTTAAAGACAACTATATAAAATACTCCCCACCCCATACAACATTATCGTGTTAAGGAACAGCCTCAGGGCCTGATCCTACGCAGCATCAGTGTCACAGCCCAATCCAGAACTGCCTGGCCACTGCGGGTGCAGTGGTAGCCAAAAGGCTATCGCTGCATCCCACAGCAGCAAGGCAGCTGCTGGAGTCTCCCCGGAACATTTGCCCCCTTTCCCCAGGGAAAGCCTCGCCACCCGCAATGGGGCTTCTCAGCTCACAGCCAGCGGTTTTGCTGGCGGTGATTCGAGCAGCCCTGTGTTGGGCCGCTCAGACCTCTCACCCGCAAGCCACTGCTGGGGCCCACCCTCACGAGGCCATCCTGCCCTTCCCCCCCCCCAGTAACTCCCCCCACCCTGCCCAGAATCCCTGCAACACCAGAGAGGGGTAACCTTACCTTTTGCCGATGTTGCGTTGCCACCTCCGGGCTATGAGGGTCTGGCAATGCCATAGTGGGCAGTACAAGCTTACTGCCCGCATTGCAAGTGCCATACGACACTTTTACGAAACCAGTGCAAGCCCCCCGGTCTTCTAACCCCCGTCCCGCGGCTGCTCACTGAGGATCTGAACTGCTGCTCTCTGCAGGGCTGGCTTTAGGAGCAGCTGGCTCCAATGCAGGGCATTCTTGTGGGGCCCCCTCCCCTCCCCTCCCCCCCGGGGCCCCCACTTACCAGAAGAGAACTTGTGGTGCCCCACACAAAGCGTGGCATCACAAGCAACTGCTTCCAGTTTGGGCTGTTTGGAGGCAGGGTCAGGCGGGAGGACCCAGGTCAAAACTGCTGTGCTTGTCCCACTGACTTACATCCCACAGAGATCCTGTCTGCAGAAGTGGGAGATATGCTTGCTGTGCTGGTGTGGGGGCCCCCAAAGTGCGGGGCCCAAAGTAGCAACATTGATCACATTGGCTCAAGGCCGGCCCTGGCTCTCTGAAGTGTTGTAGCCCAGACTCAGGTTTTGTGGCACCTCTATGAGAACGAGGCCTATGTTGCGACTATGAGTTCTGTTTTGTTGCTCTAATACCTATGCTGGTGCCTCTGGGCTGCTGTGTGGAACAGCTGTGCATTATGCACAGCCAGAGACAATCTCCAGAGCAGCTGCTTAAAAGAGAGGAAAAGGTTGAACTCCACAATCTGGCTCTCCTGGTTTCTCATACAGGAGAATGGTCAATGTGGTCAATGGCCACAAATCATAGGTGGAAATACTAAACTGGATCTTATCAGGGTTGGTTTTTTTCCTAATTTAGATTTTGATGCATTTAATAACGCTTTAGAATATCAAATGAATATATTAAGCCTTAAATAGAGTTTTGTCTAATGTAAACATTTTGTCTAATGTAAAGTTTGAGGCAATTTTGGAGGATTCGGCCTAGCCAACATTCCTGAGGTAGAACATCTTTGAAGGAAAAGAGTTCCAATAAGACCAGCAACATCTCCCAGAAGGGGTTCTTCTCACAGAAACCCCCTCTTGAAATATAATTGATAAACAATTATTACAAGAGCCTTCATATTAGAATATTTAAATCCCAGCTATTGGCTTCTCCCAGGAATCAGCCTACCTCTGCCTATGCAAAGCCTTTTCAGATAGGACCTGTTTCTAGAAAATGTTGAAACTCTGGCAAATCCCCAAGCAATGAGGCTGTAACATATATGAAAAAGCTTCCTCAGACTCTTCCATCTTTGCCCTAATCCTACAGATATGCTTTCTATGCATGGTACATTACACGGCAGAAAGAGCTGAGTCTGAGAGGTAGTGATAGGCGGAAAGGTAGGGAATTTCCCCTTTGGGATGTAGGCTTCAGAGCAGGAGTCAGCAACCTTCTTCCACGTAGGGGCCAGGTGTCCACAATGGGTATGTGTGAGCTAGGCATGCTTGATGGCTCTTGACTATGCCCAGGCAATGTCCTGGGATTTGCAACAGCCACCACTAGTCAAACCTTCCCTGAGCTTTTTAACTGCCCTGGCCACTGCCCAGCTTCTGAAAGCAGAAGAGATGTCATCAAGCAGGAAATGATGTCATTAATCAGGTAATGGCCAGAAATAAACATTTTTTTCCTCATAATAACTATACTAATTAGCTACAAGTGACAGAGGAGAAAATTTGAAAATCTTCATATTTTCAAGGTACGGGAGAGCCCAGTTATCATGTGGGCTAATCTTTCAGCCCTGAAAGGCTAATCTTTCAGACGCCTCAGCAATGCTCAGCAGCTAATCTTAGTGCTGGGAGAGCCCAAGGGCAGGATAAAGAGCTTTCATATAAGCGGGCCTTATATTTGACACCCCCTGGTCTAATCCTGAGTAGTTTACAGACAGAAAGGTGATTTA
Organism: Lerista edwardsae; assembly: GCA_029204185.1. Lineage (NCBI taxonomy): Eukaryota > Metazoa > Chordata > Lepidosauria > Squamata > Scincidae > Lerista > Lerista edwardsae. The sequence goes on along the minus strand of JAJKFI010000045.1, from coordinate 10,021,559 downwards.
GATCAATGTCATAAGATCTGGAACAGCTTCCCATAATTGTAATACCAGCAATTTTCAACCAGTGTGCCACACTAATGTGGAACGAATTGTCCGCAGGTATGCCACAGGAGTTTGGGGGACGGTCATTTATGAATAGGACTGTTGGGGAATGTGAGCCCCTTGTGTGCCTTGTCAATTGTCAAAACAACTGATGGTGTGCCTTAACAATTATAGCATCTTGTCAGTGTGCCGTGAGATGAAAAAAGTTGGAAAGCACTGGTTTATACTGTCTGTCTGTCTGTCTGTCTGTCTGTCTCTCTCTCTCTCTCTCTCTCTCTCATTTTGTTTATCTGAACTTGTCTGTTGTTTTTATGGATATTGAATAAAATGTAAATGAAAGAAGCCTCCACCTGCCTATCATTCTTACCGGCCATACTGTTACATACACAAGTATGGTTTCCTTTTTGTCCTATAGTCTCTTTACTGTGTTTTATGCCTGCTGCTCCTGTATTTGCAGGGGTCTAGTGTAGTCTTGTAGTTAGGTATAGGCTTGTAACAATAAGCACTCATGCAATGTTCCATAAAACAGAATTTGTAACTAGTTTTGTTCTTTTCTGGTTGTCATCTGTTGGGAAACTTGCTGCTCTTGCTAAGCTGCTTTTTAAATGCAGCAGAAACACACGTACAAAAACAGCTTCAATTTTCCACAGCTAGAAAAGCGGGCTTAAAATAAGTGTCACTGCAGTAAACAACCAGGTGGTCCTGATCCAACTTTAGAGGCATCAGAGGCTTCTGAAAGGATAGGATGTTGCTAAGGAAGGCATAAAAGCAAGGTGTGTACATTTGTTTTGATGCATTTTTCCCCCACCTGTCCTCCAAGAAGCTCGGGTTGGTATATGCCTGGTACCCTGCTTTATCTTTAGATTAGGCAGGGGTATATGCCCAGCTGTTATGATGAACAACACCTTGTGGGGAGGGTCAAGAATGTGCCAGTAAATCAATTAATTACCATCATAGTAAATGTGCCAGTTTTGAGTGTCTGTACTCACAAAACCTCACCCTGATTCCCATGCATACAATGTTTGTGTGCATTGACAAACACTGTCCCCAAGAAGTGACTCTTCCTGCAGTCAGGAATGCTGGCCTGTCTAGTCACATGTTGAAGATAACACGTGGAAAACATGATGCTGCAGCTTCTCCTGCCCTAATGCTTCTGTTTGCAGGCTCATGCTATGGTCATGCTGCTGCCAGGCAGTGGGTGTACTGTAACACCCTGCTGAATGCCTCATGGTGCCTCTGGGCACTTTGGGAATCGCTGCTCTAGTGGGGTCACCACCATACACTTACAAGCATAATGCTGTCAAATTAAGCCACTGTTGACATGTCTCCAATTAAGCTGGGGGCCCAAGTCAAGCCCAAGAAGATAACGTCCGGGTTTGGACTTTAGCAAGTCTGCAGTGAGAGGTCATTCCACGTGGTTATCCTATGGCTGAGGATCTGAACTCTAGCAGTTTGAAAGTGATGGGTATGTTTCCATTGGTTTTAAAGAGCTGTGGATCAAGCAATTTCTTATCTTTGCCCTCAAGCTGTCCTGAATTCTCATACTGTACAAGTCATGAATCTGTTGAACCTAAATACTGACAGAGTTGTAAGATTTTTTATTTTTTTTAAAAAAAACCCTCACAACTAGATGAAAAAGAGAATACTGGCATATCAGCATTGAGTACATACATGTGCTTGGAGAGGTTTTGGAAAAAAAAAGTTTGTCTAGGCAGCGGGGAGGTAGAAAGCAGCTTCTCCTGATCCTAAAGCTATTTTTGCAATTGCTCTGTTAGATCCTGTTACAGGAGGAGCCCAGAGAATGGAATTTAGGCCTGACTCTCAACAGATCAAAAACAAAGGTAACAAAGGAGAAGTGAGTGATGCAAAGGAGAAGAGGGAATTCCAAAAGTACACATAAGAGTACGGCAGCTTTCCCTTTGGTGGAGAATATAAAAATACAGCTCCGCTCATGTTAGCTTTCTGTTTGTTTTCCCCCCTCTAGTGCTTTTTACAGAGGCCCAGAGCTAAGCTCAGTCTGGACATTTGAGATGTACACAAGCACTGTGTACATGATATATGTTTGTTACTTCATATTCTGTAATCTATCCATATCTAGAACAAGAGATGGGATTGCTGCTTTTTCTCTAGTCTTGCTGCTGTACTTTTAACAGGAGCCTGAAGCTTTCCCCACATCTCCAAGCTGGGAAAAATTCCATCTCTAAGTAAGCCACATTCTCTGTTAATCCAGAACAATGTAGACTGGAACAATTATGGCCCAGGTGGAAGGGACAGGACAAACTCTGGGTTCAAGGGTACACTTGGGAAGGTGCCCTTGAGCAGATCCTCCCCATGTGTACTGTATGCATCACTATGGAGGAAAAAACAACAACATGATGGGTAGCAGCTGCCAGCTGCTGTCAGGATACTGGGAGGAAGATGCTGGCTGACCAACAGGGACCCAAAGCAGGTGCTTGCAGTGGGCTCTCATGGCACTAGGTGAATAGCTGCCTAAAGATGCCTTGTGTTGACTCCAACATTGGAGTGGGAGAATGACTATTGGGTAGGAATGCCTGTTTACTCTCCCTTATTGTCCTCAGTTATGCCACCAAAATAGCTGGCTTAGAGACCCACTGGGGCAATGGAGGTTTACCCCAAGGTAAGAGAACAAAAGTTCTTTTAGCTCAAGGAGGCCTCCAGGCTGGCTGGCCTGCAGGATATAGCACAAAGTGTCAAAGAGGAGTCGGAGTCAAAGAGGATGGTGCATGTCTGTGTGCTGGCCTCTCTGACTCAGAGAGTGGTCCAAACATAGTTTACGGTGGCCCTTGTGACAGCCAAACTTTGCTGGCCTAATTGTGCTGGCCTAACTCCAGGTTAGGATTGCGCCCCCAGTCACATTATGTTGTGTCATCAGGGTTGGCCTTAGTAGCTGCAGGGCCAAATGCAAAACATTTTTGCGCCCCCCTCACCTACACAGTAGGATGAGGGGCAGGGGTGATGCACCCAGCAAGTGGCGTCATCACCAAATGCTACCAGAGGGCCAAATTCAACCCAATCAGACCCAGGGATGGGAGGGATGGAGGGCAGCTCAGTGTTAATGCTCTGCCTTCTCATGATACCTCAGCATGGAAGATTCTATGCCTGAGCATCAGCTGCAGAGTGAGGTGCTGGCTGCAGGCGCTCTGCTCGCCAACCCCATGCAGGGCCCCTCCAGGCGCAGGGCCCAAAGGGATCAAACTGTCCTAAGGCTGGTCCTGCCAGGAAACTGAGGGGCTGAACCATCCTCAGATTGTACACTGTGTATGATGAGGCCTCAGAGCACTCTTTGATAGCTCTCTTTGATACAGAAGGGGTTCAAAGTTGTGCAAAACGTTCCCTATTATTCGCATGCATATTCACTGGCTGGATTGGCTCCAGACCTGAGATAGGAGCCTGCACTTCCACCTTCATCTGGTGAACAATCTGTTCTGAAGTGTATTTCAGGCTCCAGTTTTCAGCACCTCTCGCTTCCAGCTTAGGCTCAGTGGCAGATCTAGGGGGGTGGCAGGGAGTGGCAAGAGCCCTGGGTGCCGTCTTGGGGCCGTCTAGGGGGCGCCAATGGCCCCCGCAACATTGTCTACCCATTGGGACCCAGGTCTACCCACAGCCGTTTCTAATGGGTAGACCAGGGCTCCCTCCAGGGGAGCCCAGGTCTACTCACAGCTGGTCCCAAAGGGTAGACCTGGGCTCCGTGGAGCCCAGGTCTATCCAGGGCTGTTTTGGGTGCATAGACCTGGGCTCCCATGGGGGCGCACTTCTATTGGGTGCCCCGGGTGCCATTTTGACTAGGTCCGCCCCTGTTCAGGCTGTTGCGCTCAGGGGTCTTGGACGACAGAGCATACCCCCAAGCTTGATCAAACTACCAGAGCTTGGTGATGACAGACTATTCTAAATACTAGTAGAAGGGAGCCCCTTACTTCTTCAGCATCCAAAGGGGCAGCCATTCATATCTGGCTCACAAGTAAAGCGTATCACTCAATAAAGCAACATCCACTGATGTAGCCACCTTGGGCATTTGCTTCAGCATGGGAAAGGCGGGGTATAAATTCTTCAAATAAATAAAATAAATGTGCATGTCTGAATGAACCACAGCAGCTCAAACACCACAGATAGAACCTTCGTATCCTCCAGTGTCCCCCACAAAGTTTTTCAAGGAAACCAGTTCACCGTTCAACTAGAAATCATCAAGGCCTGGTTCACAAATGCATGAACCTCAACTCTATCTTCCCCTCCCATTTGATGACTGGCTGGTGAAGGGTGGACTGACGCCATAGAAAATCATTGTGTTTGAAAGTGTTGTTTGAGATGCCAACTCTGTAGTTACTTGTTCTCATAACCAGGCCTTCGTTGGATGCTGCAATGTTGTACATATTGCATGTGTGGATGACCCTCCTCTGTATGCAAGCCACACTTTTGTATCCACTGCTTATGTGAGAAATGCCCACTTATTCCTCCAGTTCCACGGCTGTTCATTTACCAGCTCCCTGTGCTGAGATGAATTGTCCAATGTCACATCTGAATGCTGCTTCAGCTATGTCTTTGAAATATTTTCCTTTGTTTTCCAGAAGCAAAAGTACTTCTGGAACCTCAATTTATTTTGACATTCCTTTTTCTCCCCCCACCCCTGCTTTTTAGTACTTACATATCATCGGCAAAAGCTTCTTTGTCTATTGTCAGTGCTGATATCGTAAGCGATTCTAGAAGTGAGGACTATTTAAAGCAGCCTTTTTCTGTTTTAGAAGTTCTGCACTTCTTTCCTCACTGTCACTGAGATTTAAGAAAAAAACGTACTTATGGGCAGGGTGCATGCAGTAAGAAAGGAGCCAAACAGGAAAGAAGATAGGGGAAAAAAAATTAACAAATGAAAATCTTTTGTTTTTAATGACAGGATATAATGGAAAACTAATCTCACCCTCTACATTATCATCAGGCAAACCAGTTACACACATAATAAGGTTTTGCCGTGTAAATTATGAATGGGATAAACCAGCCTGTCACCGTGGCATGGAATGAATACGCCACATGTTATATGTAAATATATTAGTCATCTGCCTTTTGTTTATGTGTCACAGGATTCCATTTCCTCAGTGGTGCATTTTTTCCCCATTCCCCCTGGTGTTCTCAGTGAAGTCATTTCCAACCCATCACGTACCAAGTCTTTAAAGGGGAATTAATCTATACACTGCAGTAGTGCCTTTTCTGTCCACTTTTAAGCATTCCACTGTGTACATTCCAGGTTCATTTAGAACTAGATGTTATAATTGAGCGTTGAAAGAAGAAAGGCGGGAAGGGGGTGCAGCAGAAATCTATGAAGTATCAACACAATCCACAGCCCAATCCTATTGAGCTGCTGTGCTGGTGAAATGTGTTTTGTTGGTGCCAGTTGCTGTAAAGCAGCAGTAAAGTGTGCTCTGGCACCACGTACTGCAAGAGTGGCAGTGGGAAGGCCGGAACCCTCCCACATGTGCCAGTGGGTCTACAGAGATTTGCTGGAGGAAGTAAGCCTACACCGGGGGTTAGACGGAGGTGGGGGGAGTTGAACCGGACAGGGTGAGTGGAATGGAGAGGGGTGGGCAGAATGGAGCAGTGATGGAGGCATGGAGAGGGTGGATCAGGGCCAGGTGGGGTGGGATCTGTGGTGGTGCACGCCAAATCACAACCCCCTTCTTGGGCTTGATCCACCTGCATGTATCACCTGCGACTTATGCCAGCAAGAGCCAAAACTCCCCCATGGGATGCAGGGGAAGGCTGAAATGATAATGTCTCATTTGAAAACAAATGGAAAATTTGTACACTCCCATGGAAAATTCCACATGCTCTGCATTACAGTTCAGTTAGACTGCTAACAGCCTTTGTATGCAATATGAGCATGTCAGCATGGTGTGGCCCTTGACTAGATGTATCTTGTGTCAAGTTTAAATCTACTCCAGTGGTGTTAGGGTTGGAAGGGGAAGCAGCTACCCGACTAGTCACTCTGACTGCACATCTACACATACTCTTATATGAGTGAATAGCTGCCACTAGCTCTGATGGGACAAATGAAATCTGTCATTTGGGAATATGGCTTTGATTAAACAGAGCGTAGATGGATTAGAGTTTATAAGACTTGGCCCCAACTCCACAGACCTCAATCAAGGCAATGTTTTACCTCAATAAAGAGTTAAGTGACATATGGCCCAATTCCAATGGGCCTGGGCAGCAGCATAACCTGCCTTCCACAGATGCTGACTGCTATAAAGGCTGGCAGCCCAATCCTAAGTAAGGCCGACATAGTAAGTTCGACATAGCAGGGCTGAATCCTAAAGCCCATTAGGAGGCGGCAGCAGCAACATGCAGGAACATAAGAACATAAGAAGAGCCCTGCTGGATCAGGCCAAAGGCCCATCTAGACCAGCTTCCTGTATCTCACAGCGGCCCCACCAGGTGCCCCAGGGAGGCATGAGACAACAAGATGCTTGCATCCTGTTGCCACTTCTTTGCACCCAGTACTCTGAAGTAGCCTACTACTAATGTAAGGAGGTTGCACAACCCATCATGGCCTATAGCCCACGATGAACTTTTCTTCCAGAAACCCGTCCAAACCCCTCTTAAATGCATCTAGACCAGATGCCATCACCACCTCCTGTGGCAAAGAGTTCCACGGATTAACTACCTGCTGGGTAAAAAATTACTTCCTTTTCTCTGTTTTAACTCTCCCAACGCTCAGTTTTAGCGGATGCCCCCTGGTTCTGGTGTTTTGAGAGAGGGAAAAAAACATCCCTCTATCGACTCTATCCCTTCTGTGCATTATTTTGTATGTCTCAATTATGTCCCCCCTCAGGCGCCTTTTTTCTAGGCTGAAGAGCCCCAAACGCTGCAGTCTTCCTTCATAAGGGAGGTGCCCCAGCCCCGTTATCATTTTTGTTGCTCTCTTCTGCACCTTTTCCAGCTCCACTATGTCCTTTTTGAGGTGCGGCGACCAGAACTGTACGCAATATTCCAGGTGTGGCCTTACCATCAATTTGCATAATGGCATGATAATATTGGCTGTTTTATTCTCAACCCCCTTTTTAATTACCCCAAGCATGGAATTGGCCTTCTTAATTGCTGCTGCACACTGGGTCGATACCTTCATTGAATTGTCCACCAGCACCCCAAGATCTCTCTCCTGAGCTGTCACAGACAGCTCAGAACCCATTAGCGTATAGGTGAAGTTTTGGTTCTTTGCCCCAATGTGCATCACAAGGGTTTTCCCCTTGCACCCACACAAGCCCCAGCCAGCCCTAAGGGGCTGCTTGGATCTACGCCTGCTGTTTTGCAGGCCTGACACCGGGCTGCTGAGTCTCTGCCAGAAAAATAGCCAGCAGAGACTTGAAGAGTCCCATTGTGTGACCCACAGCCTTCCTCAGAGAATGAGGAGATCCAGGATCGAATCCTGAGGAGACTCCGAGGAGACCCCAGTGGCTGCCACGGATCCCCTAGAATGCAGTGGTAGTCATTTTACTACTGCTGCTCCTACAGGACCCAGGCAGCTCAGGATTGGGCTGTAAGAAGGCAGACACCTCTTTGTTATACTGGCTGCAAATCAAGCCATTGCCCCTTTTCCACTGTCAGGGACCACATCAGGATTATGAAAGGATGGTGCGGCGCTAAGATGCACTGTGCAGATGCATCAGGACTTGCAATATAAAGCCCCCCCCCCACTTAATCCTGCCTAACATATTGATATGTCTTTTTACTTGTTCACAATAATACTTCAGTAAAATGGATATTTTGATGTGGCTCTTTTCCACAGACTGATTCTCCCTTTATTCTGAAAGCCTATTAGAGGTCTGTCTCTTTCCCCTTTTTTATGTAGGAGAGATGGGAGAAGTGTCTGCACTTAGCATGGTTGATATGCAATTCTGTTTCTACAAAGGTCTTCTTTTTGAGGCCCCTACAGAGACAGTGGTTAGAAATGAAATACAAGAAAAAGTCCTCTTACTGTCTGCTAACCCACAAAGTGGACGGCAGAATTAATATATGAGATGTTATTTCTAATTTATTTATCAGCGTGCATGCATGCCTGCATGCCTGCATGCTCTCTCTCTCTCTCTCCCTCTCTCTCCCTCTCTCTCCCTCTCTCTCTCTCTCTCTCTCTCTCTCTCTCTCTAGCATCTATATCCTCAAAAGCACTTACATATTTGCAGAGTAGTGCAGAGGCACTAGCTAATGGGAAATGGTTTGCTTACAGGAGTGATCTACTTGAGTGCATTGAAGAGTCTTCTTTTATCAAATATTTCACCTGGAATGTTTTACAGTTTCTTCTCGACGACATGCCATAGAATACAATAAATTTCAGTTTGTTTATATTCTCGGCCCGTATTTGCACTTTGGTGATGAGATTTGAATTTCATGAAAGATCCTGTTTCAGGGGGAGAAAAAAAAACCCAACAAAAAACTTGAGCATAATCTTTTCATTAATCCCGCCCTGTTTGTCTGTTATTAATAGGCCACTGTACAATATATTCCACTGCAAAACTCCACCAGGCATGACTAATTCAGATAATTAATTTGCCAGCACATTAACACCATCAAATGAGCCTGCTAAACCGGTAAATTTAAAGTAAATTAAACTTAATTTGCAGGTTATTGCAATTAAGTCTGTCTTGCCTTTCTGAGGGATTTCAACATCCTGAGTATTTAAGAGGCAATCATCATGCATGCGAGTGGGCGGGCTCTCGGGCTAATTAACACGAGAGCCTAATCTGCTTTTCAATTAGGAGGGGATGTTTATAACGTTCCGGTGACAGTGTTGCAATTCGAGTGCAGCCTAACTGGGATCGCATGGCATAATTATAGCTGAAAAGAAAAGCTCATGCCGGGCCTGTTTAGGGGTTAATGAGACACCGGCAGCTTCCCGCTGAGGAGATCGAGCCTGTTTAGTGTGGCTTCAAGAGGAAGCCACCCATAGGGGTTTCCTTTGAACTGTCAAAAGGTCCCCTTGTTCTGGGTGGCTTGTGTTTCATTTGTCTGAGTGGCATATCAAAAATGGATGAGCTGCCAGCAGCAGTCCTCATGACATTAATTCACCAATTGTGTATCTAATAGTTTCATCCTTAAATACATTTGGGTGCGGGTGAGGCTGAGGAAAAGCGAGGGATGGTGGGGGTGGGTGAGGAGAAATACCAGGGTTTGAAAAACAATGAGAAAAGACTCCACAGTCCCGGGAACGGGTCCAGCCTTGTGTCAAGGCATCAGCAGCAAATGTTAATGATGCAGATGACCTACACTGGGTGCTATTAGCGGGAGGAAGACAAAGATGCATTGTGCGCGCGGCTCCTCTGAACGACATTCAGTGACAAAGACAGTGGCATTCATTGCAGCCGAGTTGAAAAAGCAAAAGGAGAAGAGGACAAATTTATCCCTGAAGCAATGTCAGCAGTTTCAGGGATTTTTTTACCCCCCGAGGGAAGTTGCCCTTTTGCCCGCAACCCCCCCCGGGGGGGGGGGGGCAAGAAAGGGCAGAGTGCTCAAATTGCTGTCGATTTTCAAGGGAAGACACAGCTCCTTAACTCCACTGGAAAAAGGGTTCCCTGTTCAATCTCTGTTGAATTCTAGTAGGCTGTCTACTAGTAGGCATTCTACTAGTAGAATTCTAGTAGGCTCTGTTGAATTCTAGTAGGAAGTGTGTGGTAGGAAAACGCCAGATCTAAACTTATCGTCACCCCCTAACTTCTACTTAGCTATTTGATATACAGTATTATTTCACCTGCACAGAGAGTCTTTCTTATTTCAACCCAGACACATCAGTTGTATGTAATTGACTTCCTAATCCATGTAGGCTTTTCTCCCTACATTCATACAAGTGATCCTACCCAGACGAGTGACTTATGAACAGTGCTGACGTTCTCTTTATTCACTATTCTCATTTACAATCATTTATTAGGCCAAGGGAGATCAACCAGTGGCCGGCTTGCCAGATCTCCCCTCCTTCCTTCAATTCCATTTGGCTCTTGGAGGCCTGACCAAATTTCCGTCAAGATACAGTAAACACTTTGTCAAGTTTCACATGTAAGGAGAAGAAAAGTTATTGTTATATTAATAAAAAGGGAGACATGCCACTCTTTAATATAGGCATGCCCTGATATCCCCTGCCCATGCATACCTGAAACTGTGAATACTGGGGACACCTTTTTAAAGATAGGGGAACACCAGTGGTTTTGCTGCAACACAGTAAAAAAAAAAAGGGATGTGTTTAATGTTCCCCTATATTTTTAATAGGCATCTCATCATCCATAGTATCCATAATTAAAACTGTGGATACTGAATCAATGGATACGCCTGCATTTCCTTTTTTGAATTCCATACACAACATGTTTCAAGTATGCAAGTATACATAGCTATATGTAATGCTATGCCTGAACACATGTACTTTATAACTCTGTCCATCCCCTTTATGGATATTGCCAACTGGATATTGCCACTTCTGGATATTACAGAGCCTAACCACTTATGCAACAAACTACACCTCCAAACCCCATACTGTAGTCTAGGTTACGTCCTAGGACCAACTGAAGTTAGCATCCTTTTAAATCTAGACCAAAAAGTACTAAAATACAGTGTTGTGAAAAAAGACTCATGACTCATGACTTCAACTCAAGTTTTGATGTTTTGGCCTGACTCTCCTCTGAATTGAATCACGAGTGTCATTAACTCTGACTTTAATTTGCTAATTTGGCCACTGACTCTCAATTAGTCAACAATTCCAGCAACTCGACTCAGGATGTGCCCTTCATTATTTTGTTGCGGCTTCTGCATCAGAAAGCACTCATCAGAAGGATCTGGGAGGCACCAAAAAGTTGTCACGCCCAATGGTCATTTCATTCCTTCCATCCAGAAGAACAGGCACAGGGGGTGGTGGTGTAGGGGAGGCAGAAAGCTAAGACATTTGAAAACGTATCTGTTTTGGTTTTGGATAGCTGGCTGCAGTGAGCACGAGGTGTGGGGAAGACGAAGGAAGACGAGACCTGGGCAGAGGAAGGCACTTCCAGTCAGTTGGAGGGAGGCAGGAGTGGAGTTGTCTTGTCCATCTCTGAAGTCTTGGACCCTTGATTGGATGAAAGAGGCTCTCTGAGTTCTGGCTCTGGGAGGGGAGTGGGGGAGGTGTCTTGGGGTGCAAGCCTAACTAATTTTCCAGCATTGGGGTAAGGGTAATGCAGCTCCAAGGTAAGGGAACAAGCATTCCCTTACCTTGACGAGGCCTCTCATCAAGAGGCCACTGCAGAATGCAGAACGTGCCCCATTGGCACAGCTATGTCTGTGCTGGAAAGTTGGTTAAGATTGCTCCCTAAGTCATAGAAGAACATTACTTAGCCATGGAGGTGGGGGTGAGTTTTCATCGCGACACTCAGTTTCATATGGAGCGGAAGGTTTCCTGAAGCCGTGCATGCTCACTCACTCGTGTAGCAGCTGCAGGGCAGCCCAAGTGGAAAACAGGTGTCACTGAATGAGTTATGTGCCGTGGTCGGGACTATTTTTCTCCCTTTCATTCTTCTGAGTTCAGTTATGATGTGAATGGCGGGGTGGTGGTGGTTTCATTGCGGTCGCCAGTTAGGAGTGAAGCACCGTCAACAGCACATCGCTTGTCCACCGGAATGTTAATGTTAAGTGTGAAACGACAATCCAGCTGCACTCCCCACACCTCCCATTTCAACTGTTTGTAATGGGACTTGTGCCAGCCTAACTCCAGGTTCGGATTGTGCCCTGAGAGTGCAATCCTAACCTGGAGTTTGTCCTGCACAGTTAGGCCAGCAAAGTTTGGCCAGCACGACGGACAAACGTGCACAATTCTCCCTGACGCAGAGAGTAGTCCAAATGCCCTTTACTTTGGCCCTTGTGCTGGCCAAACTTTGCTGGCCTAACTGTGTCAGACTAACTCCAGGTTAGGATTGCGCTCTGAATGTGTGTTGGCAGATCTTGCTTGGGCAGGGATATATGGTATGGTGTGTGTCAGTGCCACTGATCATGGTCCTTCCTGGGACCTGTCTTCTCCTGCCCTTCCAATGTCCCTGCTGCTTGGCATGAAGCTTACCTTCTCCAGCAAGCATGGAGGCCTGCAGTGGGGACAGTACAGGCCTTCCCACTGATGCCACTATCTTCTGCACTGTTGCAACATGCTTTATGGCACATTTACTTTATGGCACAAATGTGCTTTATGGCACATTTATGGTGGAGCTGCTGCTCCACCAGCATAAGGTGAGCATAGGATTGTGCTGTGAATCAAATACATGTAACATACTGTAAGAGGTACCTGTATATGCTTTTAAATGAGACAGAATGCAATCCTAAACTGGAGTTAGGCTGGCATAAACTAAGCCAGCAAAGTTTGGCCAGCACAAGGGCCACCGTAAAGTGTGTTTCGACTACTCTCGGAGTCAGGGAGGATGGCGCACATCTGTGTGTTGGCCTCTCTGACTCCGAGAGTGGTCCAAAAATATTTACGGTGGCTCTTGGGCTGGCCAAACTTTGCTGGCTTAGTTTATGCCAGCCTAACTCAGTTTAGGATTGTGTCCTTAATGTTGCACTCTATGCACTCTCTACTAATTATTAACGCAATCTGGGAGTTGGGGAGCTCCATTGCAAAGATCAACTAACTGACTGGTGTTTGTGGACAAATTGCCTTAATAATCCTTTCTTTTCCAGCACTAAATTGGTGGAGATGAATATTCGCACCGAGTTAGAATCTCCACCGTTTCAAGACTTTTCCTACATGATTAGTCTAATTGTGGGCAGAAGTGGGGCATTTCTGTAATACTCCCATTGGAGTCTTGTGCTAAACAATTTGCCTAAAGAGTAGCTGATGCCTTCTGGAAAACTTTGAAAAATGTTTCCGTTAGAAACACTTTGTCTGTGTGTCATACATACTTCCTTTTTCTTATGCTATCATTTTCATTCACAGCAACAGGAGAATACTGAACTTTGTGGGGCAAGGAAGTGTTTCTTCCATCTGTGCTGCACCTAAAATTTATCCATCTTTCTTGGTGCTATCTTAATTTCTCCATAGCAACCAAGTAGGGGTGTGCAGAAAGATTGAAAAATTGAACCAAATCCAGCCAGTTTTTCCTTATGCTAAGATACTCTAAGGAATGGATATGAATGGGTTCATTTCTTGAAATCAATTTCTGACACATTTAGGCAGGCGCGTATCTTACCTGTAGCACCCCATGGCGCGGGCCATGGGGCACCGGGCAGTGGCGGGGCACCATTGTGTGCGGTCCAGGAGAGACTGCACGGTTTTCAGCCCTCCCGCCCGCCCACGCTTCCCTTGCGCTCGGAAATAGAGCATTTCCGGGGTAAGGGAGGCGTGTCTGAGTGACGCGCGGGGGTGGGGTGATGTGGGGGGGCGCAGTTTCAGCTCCTGCCATTGGGCGCACTTGGGCCTCTGGGCGCGCCTGCATTTAGGGGAGGGTTTTTCCCCCTCCCAGCAGAAACTCTCTTCTCAGTCACTTCCCTGAAGCTGCCTATTTATTTTGCCACAACATTGTGGATACAGTGTCATTCTGGGAAAGAGTAATGGCTGCTGCAAAAAACGTGGCTTGTACAAGAAGCCACCATTTGTTTCCCACAGTGCCCCAGAACAAAGCTGCATCTATGGCATTGTGTAAAATAAAATGGTCTCCACCAGGACATGACTGTACAGACAGGGGCATAGCTAAAGAAGTGCAGGGGGTGCTATTGCACCGGGCAACAAGCTTTAGGGGGGAAACAAGCTGAGCTTGACACCAGTGGCCAAAACTGTGAAAATCTTGGCATGTATGAATAAGAGAATCACAGCATTTTTCATTATCTGTCTCACATTATTTGCTGTTGGTGGTGGGAGAAGGCCAAGGAAACATGGAATATCATGCGGTCATGATAAGAGTAATTTGTGATTGATGTTACAGAGGTGGAACGGGAAACTGGGTGCTTGGCAATTGGTTTCTGTGACAATCATGAATTTAACATTGAGGGTGCAATCCTACAGGTGCCCTTGGGCCAATGCTAGCCACTCGTGTTGGCCCTGTGCAAGTAGCGCTGGTGCAAGAGCACTGTTTTGGATGCCCATGCCAATGCTGCATCCGCAGGGCCGATGCTGGTAGCCCCGTCGACCCAGCAACGCTGGCCAAAGCCACTCCTACACCACTCCTGCACCAGCCGAGTTTGGCTGGCACAAGAGCATTTCTGGGTGGTGCGAGGTAGAGCAGGAGGGCATTTCTGTGTGGGGGCTGGGTGTGCTGGGATGGGGGTGGAGGTGGGATGCAACCAAGCTCCCATCCCCAGGCTGCGTGGCCTCAATTCAGGCCATGCTGCATCCTTGGCTCTGCGCCTACTAAACAGCAGGCACAGACCCAAGGAGCCCATTGGAGTGGCTGGCACCTACCCCAGGGTGCCCTTGCCCCAGGAAGGCTCCAGGGAGCTCCAACCTGTGCTGGATATGGCACAGGCCCGCCGGCCTTCCCGTTCGAGCACAAGTTAGGGTTGCGCCCTGAGTTTGGTCCCGGCTATATTGGGAGTTTTTAAATGTGTATTTTTCCTGAGTTTTATTCAGCAAGTATTGGAACCCGGAGGGCACATTAAAGAAAGGATAAGGCAAAATATATTGGAAGGGGATTGGGACCTCGTAAAGGGCATTTTGTTTGTTTTTTTGCTTGTTGTTCTGCCTGCAAGGAAAACCTCTGCTTCTTTGGTAGGAGCGTAAAAAGAGAAAGGCAGATGAAAGCAACAGACCTTTTTTTTTGTCAAGCTGTGACAGAAATCAAATGCAAATAGAGCTCAGTTCAAGACTGTTTGTTAAGTGTCACGTCAGTGAGCATTAAATACAATTTATATAGTTTTACAATGAGCAATACTGAATGTGAATTTTATTGATTTTTTTTCAAAGAAAATACACAGAATAATATACTCTTTTCTAGTGCCAGCTTACAAGTGTATCCTTATATTTGTAAGCAGGGTTGTAAATTGTGCTTCCTTGTTCCGGCACCTTGTTTAGCATGTATTCCATGACTCGCATTATAAAAGGAGGCAGAATAAAATGCCTTCCCTTATAGAATTTTTCTGTTCTGTTCCTTTGGAACAGTGAAACTGTGCTCCTGAGAAGCCTGGAGTTGATCACAGGTTATTTAAAGGACTGTTTGCTCATGGTGAAGGAGCTTTCTTAAAAGGCAGTATTAATCGCTCCCTGCAACTTGAAGCTAGAGGGAAATGTTGGGTACATTGTGGATCAGGATACCAAATACAAATGGAGACAGAGTGCCTGTGCCTTTAACCATTGTACAGAAGAGGGAATTTGTGCAGGTGCACGTTATCATGGAAGGGCTTCAAAAGCTGCACCTGCCCAAATTCCTGCTTCTGTACAATGGTTAAAGGTATAGGCATTCTGTCCCAGTTTGTATCTGGTAACTCTAATTGTGGATAACATTTCAGCACAAGTGAGGCAACAAGAAGGCCCTAAAGACCTGGCCCATGTTCCAGAAGAACTGAGTGTGCCACTATAGAACAGTGTTCTTCAACCTGTGGGTCATGACCCTAGTGGACTGGGTCCCAGTGGGGTCACAAAGCCTCATTAGTCCGGTGCAGTTCGCATATCAAATCCAAAAAATTCCAAAGAAAACTCTTTCAACTGGATTTGACAGTACTAGGTGTGCGTATTGCCGGGAAAAAAGTCCGGGAAATTCGGAGTACCCGAAGTGGCTAATGTACAAAATACCATTCTGAGAATGGGCCAAAATGCATGCAAAATCCTATAATAAAACTGCGCCATTCCCAAGCTCAGACACAGTCCAACCACAGGTATGACAGCAGTTTTTCTCAGAGCTGGGTGTGCACATTGCAGGAAAGAAAGTCCGGGAACTTTGGAGTATCCGGAGTGGGCCATTTCCACCAGGTCCCAGTCTGTAAATGGCCCAAAATGCATGCAAAATCATGAAACTTCAGACTTCAAACTTCAGGGGGAAAGATTGGACCCTAAGATTGGAAAAAGAGGGGGTTCCTTGCTAACCCAGTTCTTCATCCCACAGAGGGTCTATTAATGTACTCCTCTTCAGGACAGCAAACATCATTGGAGTAGCCACACTCCTCCTCCATGCTTTGGCCTGCTGGCATAAATACCACCAGGCCTGCTATGCATGCTATTGAGGGAGGGCAGCTTCCAGCAAGACTCATGTTGTGAGAACATCTGCTTCAGCATCCCATCACTTTGGAGACTGGGCTGTTGGGGCTGCACCATTTGCAGTCTACGGGACCACTTTTCCTCCCATGTTCTGCCATGCCTCATTGACAGCCTACTATATGAATATGGACACAGCTGTTGTGGGATGGCTGTGGGCACTTGGTGACATGTCTACTGAAAAGCGACAATTTGAAAGCTTGCCTCCTGACTCCTGGATCTGTTTTGGAAATATTTCTGTCCAAACCTGGAGTCTAGGGCCATTGCCCAATCCCTTGTCACTGGATTTTGGTTGGGTTTGAACTCTGTCCTATCTGTAGAAAATACCTGTTAAAATCATGAAAGGGAATGAGTAGTTATTGTCAGCCACTCTTATCAGTTCTTATGTACAGTACAGGGCAAGCAGTGTGTGTGTGTGTGTGTGTGTGTGTGTGTGTGTGTGTGTGTGTGTG
>JAJKFI010000045.1:9989768-10001379 GCA_029204185.1 Lerista edwardsae | reverse complement strand
AGAGAGAGAGAGAGAGAGAGAGAGAGAGAGAGAGGGAGGGAGGGAGGGAGGGAGGGAGGGAGGGAGGGAGAGAGAGAGCCAGGAATTGAGTCAAATTCAAGTCATGATTCTTTTCTAAGTCACTGACTCGAGTCAGGTTGAAGTCAGTGACATCCATGATTTAACGCAAGTCATGAAAAACCAGTGTTTTCCTACTCCTAGGAAAGTGTATATAGGATTGCAGCCTAAAACAAGTGGAATTAAACACCTTGATTAATTCACAGACCGGCATTGGTATTTCACAGACCAGCATAATATTTCATTGACCAGCATTGATCCTCCCTGGACAAAGTTGCACATCATGTAATTCTCATGTAACTTGCAATTTCTGGCATGTCAAAGAGGCCGGAGACATGGTGCAGTGGTTCTCTTGCTGCTGAGGTTGTGTCAGGAAGCACCTACATGTCTTTGTGAATTCTAGGAGCTTGGGTATTCAGAGTTTATTGGCATTCAGAATTCACGGTGATTATGCATGATCCTGAATCATCAAAAAGATGTGACCCTGACATGCCTTATAAGAGTTGGTTCACATTTGTGTGTTCATCACTTGATGGCTTTTATCATGCACTCCATGAAATAGTGTGGTGTGAAATTTCTCTCTTTTGATAATCTGTGATGACTGATTCACACATGCCAGTCATCCCTTGATGCTAGTGACACATATAATGTATGAATGAGTAAAAACCAAATGAGTGTCAAATCTCAGACTGGTGGAAACTTAATGTGTGGAACTTGCCCTGTACATTTCAACAGGCAGCCTTTCTCAGGAGCAGAGTCTTTGCATATTTTGTTCCAGTACACCAACTATTTATCCTTACAGCAACCCTGTGATTAGGTTAGGTGACCTAACCTAATCACCCAGCATTAGGTGACTGGACTAGGGCTCCCTCATAGAGATTGAACCCAGTCAAAGTCCAAGGACCTATCAATTACGTTGCACCAGCTCAAAGTCACTTCAGACAATGTTCATTATATGGTGGCTTCAGGTAGATCAACTTCATTTATTCTTATTAAATAAGAACTATTCTCCTGATTCTTCTTTTATGACAAATCAACTTGGATACAAACACAATTCCACTGCCTACCAGTGCACAACATTCAGTGTTGTCAAAGAGTGACACTGCATGCTGGGGTGGTAGTGGAGCTAGATGGCCCAAAAGAGATGTTAAAACCACTTTAGAAACAAGTGTTGCAAATCACATAACAGTTGTCTGCAAATTCCATTGCTCACATTTTATTACTAATTTAACTTGATCCAATATTTGTAACACATTTCTCCATTTCCATAACATTTCTGGTTGGGGGCTTAACAGATTTTATTGAACATTATTATAAAAATTCTATTGCTGACACTTTTTCCTTGCAATTAGTATTTGTCAGTGTTCTATGACATCATGACAACTCAGCCAATGGCAAACAGACAGTGCTGGTAATTTCTTAGGCAAGGGACAAGGGCAGGCTTTTAGCTTTCCAAGTGCCTAATCGTATCCTCAACTAACCTGCCTCTGATGGATCCTGTGGGGTGGCTGGAGACCAGAGTCATGGGGAAAGTTAAGCAAAGAAGTTTTGTACTTAGTTACTCTGCTGCTCGCTGGCTCCCCAATGGACATACTCAGATCTATAACAACTATTTTGCTGGAGTAAATACTGGGCATGTGTCATGCCCAGGATGGGGGCTTCAAGTTTCATGGATGCTGCTGGCTCCATAACCCACCCTGCCTCTGGCATGGTCTGATCCCCATCCAGAGCAGATAGCTCTGATCCACCCCTGCTACCCCCTCACCTGCTTCAGCGGATGGTCTGCTGCTTGCTGCTGCCATGGAGCTGCCCATTATCGAGCAGCTTGGGCAGTGGCTGCCCATATGTTATGATGGTGAGATCTGCCATTGTAATGTGAGAATTGCATTGGGCTGCAATTCTATACACACTTTCCTGGGATTAAGCATCATTGAATACAATGTGACTTACGTCCGAGTAGACATGCCTAGGAGTCTGCTGTACATAGCTCACATTTCTCTGAATTGTAATAGTAGAAGTTTAGTAGTGAATGATTATCACCAGTGTTTGGTTTTACTGAATGCATGAAAATGTGTGTACTCATTTTTTTTCCTAATGCATGGTGCTGTAGTCATATGTTATGCCACATATAAACTCATTAATATCATCTTGCTAGTGAGTTTGCATTTAATGTGTGCAAGCCCACCATCATAATGCCAATGGAAAAAAGGAGTAGCTAGAGCTAAAATTTAACCACATGCTTCCATTTTTGAAATGCACCTTAGCTGTTTTTTTTTAAATCCAGAAAATAATTAAAAAGCTTTTATTTCAAAAAAAGATGCTTCTTAAATAAATAAAACAGATTGATTTGTCCAATGTATAAAACCCCCTCTCTCCCCCAAGAGAAGCCCAACTTGTGTGAGTCTTCCATTTCCAACTCTTAAGTCAATTTGCAGGAGGTGGTGTGTAAAAGCACTTTAGCACGGAAAAGCAGCAATCTCCATGCATCAAAGTTAGATGGTGGCGGGGTTATCACTCCGTGAAAATCACATAAACATTCTCCATATGAAATATTATTCATCAGGGCAAAGCCCTCCAAGGGTTTCACAGATGACAATGGTGTCAGGAAATCTCTTTTTGAAAAAGGGAAGAAATGTATTCTGCTTCTCGGATTGCTGCTGTAGTTAGGCGGCAGGCAGTGCGACCAAGGAAGGAATGAACATAATTGAGTCGAGAATTAGCAAACCTTAAATATCTGTTGCTGCAATATCATTACCCATAAACTTGCCCTTTTTCCACCCTCTTTTCCCCAAAGACTAGCATCCCATAACTGCGGCAAGACAGAATATGTTCTTTCGAACAGCTAAATCAACAAGGTCTCACATGAGTGGTGCTGAGTTGGTGTGGTTGACTGGTTCCATGAAAAACTAATCATGTATTCATCATTGAGATCAAACACTTCCCAAGTAATTACTATCAAAACTGATCTGAAAAAAAAATTTCTGAAGAGGTGGCATGGCTGATCTAATCAGCTGTAGAATAGAAATAATTCTAGTTCTTCCGTTTTTATTTTTCTTTATTTTTTTTTAAAGGCTCAGGTTTAAAAAATGAAAAAAAAAATAGTAATCGTATTTTTATAATTAAGGAAGAGAACGTTGTCACCCAGTCATCTGTTGTTTCAAATCAGCCATTAGATCTTTAGTTTTCTCTGGTTGTTCTTTAAGGACACATTTGCAAATTGTTTCCTCTTCCCCACCCTGGCTCTGAATAGAGATAATACTACTTACAGAAATGGTAGGTGGTGGTTGTTTTTTCAATGACTGCTTGCCAGATAAGAATGTCTAAAGATCAGAAAATGTTCTGATGAAAAGCAGGAGCCATGGGATTGTGAGATGTGAGAATGTGGTATTATACAGATTCCTCTCTCCCCCACCCCAAGATTCCAAGAGATCAGCTTGGTGCTCTCATGAAAATGAAATAATACTCATTATTTAAAAACTACTGCTATAGTACAGCAGCAGAATTCGGTGTGGGGGCGCATAGCCTGACACAGAGGTAAGGATTCAGTGGTATAATAGGGCCCAATCCAAAGCCCATTACAGTGGACGGCATGTTCGTAGTGCCTAGGCAACTGTCGTGCATGGCACTATAAAGCCCTGGGCACTCGCCTTCCTGTCCCGCCTTGAAAGACTGCATCACCGGGGAATCCTAACCTCTGTGTTAGGCCTCACACCCCCACATCGAAGTAATGCGGCCTTTCAGGGTGGGACAGGAAGGCGTTCCTGGGTGGGGGGAGGGGTAGAGTGGGAGGCAGGGCCAGCAGCCTTATTTGGAGGCCCTTGTTTCTGCCAGGTAAAAAGCTGGTGCAGGAGTGAGACCCATTGCCCACTCTGTGCTCTTTTCCCGTGGAACCTCCCGTGGCTGCTTGTCTGCTGCGGGATGCAGCAGTAGCCACCTGGTTGCACTCCTGGGCAGTCAGGCAGTTCAGGATTGGGCTGATGGCCAATGGACTGATTCAACATAACCAATCAATCAACAGTATTTATATACTGCTTTTCAACAAAAAGTTCACGAAGAGTTTACAGTCAAGAAAATTAAGTGGCACCTTAATGCATAAGGCACCTTTATATGTTCATGCTGCATGTGACATCACTTCTAGGTTGACCTTAAGGCCCACAGAAAAAGTTACCGCAGGTTATTGTTGCACATGTTATGCCATGATATCATCTTCCTTGCACTAACACCGGATTGCATATTGGGAGGCCGTGGCAGTGATATCTCCTTGTAGTGGACATAGCTGATACGATGAGATGAGAGTTTCCATCACATGTTGCATAGTGAATCACATAGTGAAAATCACATTGTGGATCACATAGTAAAATTTTGCAGTAGATCTGGAATTTTGCAGCAGATCATAGTGAAAATCACATAGTGGATCACAGTGTGACTCACACAGTGGATCATAGTGAAATTTTGCAGCAGACCTGGAGTTTCTTTCTCGGAAGAATCTGCAAAGTTTTAAGAGAAGTTGACACAGTTTCTATAGGGTTAGCACAATTTATCTGAGGAGTTCTTCACACCCTTGGTATCAGGACTGTTCATTCTTTATTTAAAAAAAAAATACAAAGTGCCTGCCTACTTTAAAAAGCAGTTTGTGATATGGTGAGAGTCAAATATCACACTGGTCATGCTCAAGCTTTTGGACATGCCTAAAGCAGCTCTTTGGATCCCAGCAGTCATCGTGAAATTGAAAAAGAACCATGGTGAGAACATACAGAACAAAACAGTCTGAATCCAGCTTTCTAGGAATCAGAAAGTCTTTTGGATGTTTTCCTTTCATTGTTGGAGTTGTAAAATGTCCTTGCAAGATGAACTTTTGCAACAATAGGGTGAACTTTCTGTTTACCTGGATATAGCTAAGGAAGCTGACAACATGTGTTGTCAACATTGGCAGCTCCTTACTGTCTGGACTGTTGAGAAACCACTTTTACTGTATATATAACCCAACAGTGAAATTCAACTTTAGTTAGGGCAAAACTAGACATGACCTAAAATGCTTCATTGTCCACTTAAAGGTGTAGACAGCTACATGATGCCAAATCTAGATTGGGACAACAGAATGGAGGTGGAGGTGTTGAATTATTTACCTTTTTGCTACTGAAACTCTCCTCCCCAGTGGGCCCAGAAGGTGTCATTAACTTTTTCAGGGGGGCCCATAGAAATTATGGGTAATTATGGTAAGGAGGTAAAGGGTTAAAAAGTCCCTACCTGCATGCCATAATCCCAATCTGGATCAGCCCTTGCCCAGCAACACCTTTTTTAAAAATAGAAACCCTCCAACTAGACAATGACACATTTTATGTCATGTCTAATTTGACCTTAATTCTGGTCCAGAGTCCAGATCAGTAGCATAGCTAGCTATGGGGCGGGGGGGCTGGTACTCCCGAGTGCCACTGCCACCCTCAGGGCAGGTGTCACCACTAGGGACCAAAATTGTGAAAATTAAGGAATAATATAATCATATTATATACCATTTGATGCAGAATTTCAAGGGTAATTCAATAAAAAACGCAGAATGTAATATCTTCCTTCTGTCAAATGTTATGGCTTGAAAAACTAAAATCTGAAAATATAACATGTAAAAATTGTGGTTTGTTAAAACTGCAGATTTTAGGAATAATACCACCATGCTATATATCATTTGATGTGGAATTTCCTGAGGAATCCAATGAAAACAAACCGTGGTGTGGTATCTTCAGTCTATCAAATTTAATGGGCAACAAACAAAAACCCAAAATGCAACTGTCTTATGTAATGTTATGTATGATGGATATACTGAACCTCCAGATTCAGGGGAGTAGGAGAGCAATAGAAGTGGAGGGCATTGAGTTTCATCCATTGCTCATGGAGAAATATTCACTACATTTATTTTCTGGCCATTATTACTATTCATTTCATGTTATGACTATTACTATCTCTCAGTCTCACCCACCTCACAGGGTTGTTGTGAGGACAAAAGTAGGGGAGGAACCATGCACACCACCCTGAGTTGCTTGGAGGCAGGGTGGTATAGAATGTGAAATATATGAATAAATACATAATTTTGTTGGGGGTGTCAAAAATTGAGGGGCCCTGGGTGTCAAATGACCTAGCTATGCCACTGGTCCAGCTGTCGATCATTAAAAGCACACAATCTGTTTCCCTTCAAAAACTGGTAGAAAGGGTAATGGATCAGATATAGTGAGATAACATGTGTATACACAAGTATGTGTGAATTTTTTCATCAGTTCCCCTGGAGTATACCTCAGCACAGGTTCTGGGACAATTTCTTCAAATGGCTTTTATCCCACACCGTCAAAACATGTGAGAAATAATCTCAAACTTTTCTCCATTAGGAACAGAGATACCAAAATGCACGAAAATCTTCACTAGCTTCTCAATAAAGCTCTGCCCAAAGGAAATGCAGATCCTGGTTGACAATTAAAAAGAAAAATCTATAATGCAGAACCATTTCTGTCTTTGGTAACTAATGAAGGGCTTTTAGTATTGACCAGTATCCAGTCTAATAATGACATTGACTCCACTCATTTGAAGTCATAAATTTAAAGTCACGGCAAGGCCTATATTAGGATAATAAACTGACATACTCATTTCAGTTTAAGAAAACATCTGGGAACCAATTGAGCATTACGGATACTCATATTCCTTTCTCTTTGGGGGCACCATATGTTTTTCACACATGGTGCCATTTTCTTTCTAATTTTTTTCCCCTAAAACAAAAACAGCCAGGGACAGGCTGTAGTTGTTGTGTGTGTGTGTGTGTTTTTTTCGTTTCAGGAGGGTAGCTATGTCAGTCTGTTGCAACAAAAAAGTGACAAAGAGCCTTGTGGCACCTTAAAGCCTCATATGTTATTTGGTAACGTAAGCTTCTGTGAGCATGAAAAAGTTGCGCACACAAACACCACCCTGAGTATAGAGAGAAGAAATAAAATACCTTTTTTTTTGTTTAACAAAGTGAAGCCAAAAAGTGAAGCAATACACAAGATAGCAGGAGGTATGTAATGGGAACTCTGCAGAGCACATATCATATAAATGAATTCCAAATCTGATCAGCGTGAGTGTGATGAGTTACTCCTGCCTAGTGAGGACTGATGCTGAAGAAGTCTAGAAAAATCTATTATGTAACAGTGCAATCCTATGCGTGTCTACTTGGAAGTATCATTAAATTCCATGGGACTTCCCTCCATGAAAGTGTTATAGGATTTCAGCCAGCGCCGGCTCTAGGAGTATCGGGGCCCAATGCAGGGCATTCGCATGGGGCCCCTTATACTCCCCCGTAGGGCCCCCACTCACCAGAAGAGCGCTTGTGGTGCCACACACAAAGCATGGCAACTGGTCATGACATCACAACCAACTGCTTCCCGGAGGCCCATTTTGGGCTGTTTGGAGCCAGGGTCAGGTGGGAGGGCCCAAGGCAAAGCTGCTGTGCTTGCCCCACTGACTTACAGCCCATATTGATTCCGGCTTTAGCAGCTGGTGATATGCTCACTGTGCTGGTGCACACACACACACCCCTAAAGTGTGGGGCCAATGTGATGATATTGGTCACATTGGCTTAAGGCTGGCCCTGATTTCAGCCTAAATAAACACCTAAAAAGGGTGCTCCTTTGGGTCAGGTATTGTCTGCAGCAGTGATTTTCAACCAGTGTACTGCAAATGGTCCACATAGGTGCTTTAGGAATTTGGGGAGGGTTCTTTATTGGGGGGAGGGGGTCCTAGGGGATGTGAGCCCCTGCTGGCAGAGCATTGTGTTTGTCAATTGTCCAAAGAACTGATAGTGTGCCTTAATAATTTTAGTGCCTTGTCAGTGTGCCACGAGATGAAAAAGGCTGAAAATCATGGGTCTACAGGCACACGATGCC
This sequence comes from Lerista edwardsae, assembly GCA_029204185.1. Classification (NCBI taxonomy): domain Eukaryota; kingdom Metazoa; phylum Chordata; class Lepidosauria; order Squamata; family Scincidae; genus Lerista; species Lerista edwardsae. Next base: position 9,993,421 of record JAJKFI010000045.1, on the reverse strand, counting down.
GTCTAATGAATAGGTATGGCAAGATGAACAGTGTAGAGGACCAGTTATTTTTTGTAGTGATCTAATCAATCTCTTACCACATGTTGGGGCACAGCTATAGGTGTCACGAGCAAAGTCAAAGGGAATTTCAGACATTCTGAGGTTTTCTTTTCTTCCATGGGTGGCACCATGAAGAACTCTACCTCCGCTGGCTTCCTCATCATGGACACCCATGTTGCTTGCCCCACCAAAGTCCCCATGGGATTTCAGAATCTTGCTGCAATGGGGGAGCACATGCCCCCATTGCAGGGGAAACCAGGCAAATGCTCTCCTGCCTGCTGCTCCACTGCAGCTCTTCTTCCCCTGCTCTCGCTGTTGCAGGACACAAATGCCTGCTCATCACTCCTCTCAGAGCTGGCTGCCAGTCCTGTGCACCATGTACTTGTGCATAAAGAAGCATTGACTAAAGCAACATCATACGAGTGCTGGTGCCAATAGTAGAAGTTGGAGGGTGCTTCTCCCTAGGAATTTTCTGCATTCCCTGTATGGCACTTTTGTTCAAAACTGGCAGCATCTCAGAACTCTTACAGCACTGGGGAAACCAGGTTCAGCCTGGTTTAGAGCTCTGCCAGCCAACATTTGCTTTTGCATTGTCACTACGAGATCTATATCTTCAGCAGCTCACAATTCCCCAGATCTGCTGTATGGATCTGTGTGGTATGACCAATCTGTGCATGGGTGTTCTGTAGCCTTCAGGGATCTGAATGAATCCAGCAGGGCTCTTCTTATGTTCTTATTAAGGCCACAGGGAGAATCGGAGCACCGTTAAATTCCACATCAGTTAGCATCAGGGCCACAAGCTCAGGTGCAAGCTGGTGTATGGACATATTTCAGTGGTGTCATTCAAATGATTTAGGAACAGGAACTCTCTTTTGATTGGCACTTGTTGGGAACCTGGAACCAGCCATGGAGCCCGTTAGGATTCGGAACGCCCGTTCTGGTCCGTTCCCCCTGAATGACATCACTGACATATTTCCAAAACAGGAGCAAAATCAAGTTTATCCCTTCATCGCCAAAGAAGATTCCACATGCGCAATTGAGAGTGACCTGGCCACTCAATCCTACCTAAATGTCTGCATGCAGATACAGAAGTGCTAGCATGGGTTATGCTATCCCACAGGGATGTTTAGCAGCTGGAAAGTCTCTCCAGGATATGGGGACAGGACAGTCATACCCTTGCCTTAAGCTAAGCTCCAGCCTTCACAATGGGTCAACTCATACCTGCATCCGCAAAATCTCTGGCACAAGTCCGTATTGCTCTGTGTTGCCAGATTTGGCCCAGGATGGGGACACGACCAGTGATGCCAGCACGCACTGTAGCATATCCTCCTTCCCAGGCCAAATCTACCCTCCCCTGCCCCATTACACCCCTTTCCACTCTCCCAGCTGCCCTTTCCTGCCCCCGCACTGCTCAGCACAGCATTTACCTGCTCTGGAGGGCACTGCTCCTCACACTAGCACCAGTGGAAGGCTCTAGCCTTCCTGCGGGCACTGCAAACAGATGCGCCATTGCAAAGTGGCTAATTGGAACTTCATGCCAGCTAATGCCGGCCAAGCATGTTCATCTGTGCTGAAGGGAGATAGGACTGGGCCACAAACATCCCATCCATATCGAATGCTGCAGATAGAACTTGCATATTGCCTCTGACATGATGCTTTTCAGTGGAGCCAGTGAGGTCTGAGGTCCAGCCTGGACCATTACTGCACAATGGCAAAGAGTTTTAGACAGAGCTCTCCTAATATGCATCCACTTATGACCTGAGTCAGATCTACAGCCCGATGCCAAGAAGAAATCAAAAATATTGTATTGTTCTACTGAGTTGCCAAGCAAAATGAAATGTGAACATTCCTCTGGTAGCACAAAGTAAACAGGAAGATATTTAGAATAATTTGAAGGTCTTTCTTCACCTGTATATAAATAACCAATGTGCTTGTTCCTTTCGGTGTTGCTTTTTTGCTTTGTCTTTTCATTGCCAAATAATGACTCTTGTCATTCAAAAGATGGTCTTTGCCCTAGGGTGGCATACATAATTTTTTATGGTGGCATGTGTGTGATCACTAAGGTCCCTCAGGTACACATGTGAAATGGTCGAACGGCACAAGATGCACAACTCTCGCCTGCCAATTTAAAACGACACCTTATGCAGTGTTGTTTTATTGCTTGATCCCACAATGAAAACACGCTGCCTCATTTTGTCCTTCTATCTATGAAAACCCTGTCAATCACTCCCACATCCTCAATGTGAGGTTGGAACCTTTTTCGCTGTGAAATTGTCTTAGCTATGTACTGTTGGGTAGCATCAGGGCTGACCCGTGACCTAATGCAGCACACCAAACACTGCCCACCTTACTCAGAGGAATACCACCTGTCACCTCTGCTCCTGCTCTCTGGATTTGAAAAAGAAGAGGATAACAGAATGTAAGAGGAAGCAGAGAGGAGAGCTAGAACACCTGGTGAATCTAAGGAGCAGGAGAAGTGGTGGAGGTGTGTAGATAGCCTCATCATGTGCTGCCTGAGGTAACAGCCTGTCCAGTTTTTTTGGTGCCGATGCAGCCACAGTGCAGCCCAAAGTTATGGGAAACATTCCCTTACCTTGAGGAGGCCTCCATGACTGCTCCCTCAGCACAGGATGCAGCGCACGTGTAACTCCAACACTGGGGGGCAGGGAGTGGGTGGGATGGAGCGAGGAGGGTGTTTTAGGGCAGGGGAAGGTGGGCAGGAGGTGGTTCAGGCCCAGGAGGGGGATGGGTACAGCAGAGGAGGCCTCTGCCACATCCTAACCTCTGTTCCAGGCCTGAAAGCCCTACACGGGACTACTTGGTTCTGTTCCAGTGATTGAGCTGGCATGACTCAGACCCATAGAGCTGTTGGAGTTTGACACGATGTAAGGGAACAAATGCTCCCTTGACTCAGACTTTGGTTTGCCTCTCTGCCCATGTGGGATACAGCAGTGGCTGTTTTTGTGCCCTCTACGTTGCGCCACAGGAAACCTAGTTTGATGCTGCATTGGCAAACTGCTTTTCTTTGAGTTCCTATCATAGCATGGTAAACACGCAGCTGCCACCAAAAATGGAAATCAGCCACCTAGGCCTCTCCTCAGTAAAGTTTAGTAGAATTTACCTTGTGTTGTGACATCTTATGTTCTGTGCTTTGTCATCACTACATCACATCCTTGTCGGCCAATGGCGGGTGGGCAGGTGGGAGAAACGCATAACCAGGATGCAATATCACCACATAAGGGAAGTTCCACAAGTTGTGTAGGGCAAACTAAATATGCAATTGTCATGTTTGGTATGAGTAGCATGTTTGTTCTGGGGGGGGGGAAGCTAATTTTTTCAGGTGTCTGAAAAGGTAGCGCTTTGCCCCCCTCCCTCTGGGAATGCCACTGACTGTCAGACCTGTTCAGTCCTTAGAAAAGAATGTAAGATCCTCACTGAAGTTGGAAAACAAATTCAAAATGCTTTGAATTAGATTGTGGAGAAAAAAAGGAAGATGGAAATCGTTGCAAATGTTAACCTAGAGGTAGAATGAATTGTCTGACTAAATTTCAACAGGGTGATTGTGGTCACACACACACACACACACACACACACACACACACACACACACACAC
>JAJKFI010000045.1:9965510-9987281 GCA_029204185.1 Lerista edwardsae | reverse complement strand
CTTCCTTCCTTCCTTCCTTCCTTCCTTCCTTCCTTCCTTCCTTCCTTGTTTGGAAAAGGAAGAGGGAGACAAAAAGCAAATGTGGAGGAGAGGAGGGTGATGAGCTAACACGTTAACATCTCAGAGGAGCAGAGGTTGGCACGTCACCAGGTAAGGAGACAGCATTTGGCATGCTGCCTCAGGGGCCAGGAGGTCTTAGGCCAGTAACTATTTGCCCCACTGCTTCTCCTCCTCCTCCTTCAACACTCTACTACTCCACATTTCCTGTTCAGCTCCATCCCTCTCTTTTTCTGAGCTGGGGAGTAGGAGAAGCAGAGGCGGCACATCACCGGGTAAGGAGGGAAGCATCTGGGGTGCCCGGCAGTCTTGAACGAGCCTTGCCCTAATCACTGCATCACACTGGCCCTCAGACACGACTAGGCTAGATGGATCAATGTTCTGGCTCAGTAGAAGGCAGCTTCAAGTCAGTCGAGGATGGGTTTAGGCTGTAGGACTGAGAATTCCACCTCCAAATTGTGTTTTGTTGTTGTACAGAAATGAATTGAGCGGATGTGTTCTAAAACGAAGGACATCTGCCTAGTCCCCGCTGGAACTGCCAAATGTCCCGTATTTTATATATGTTCCTTATTTCAGAATGCTACATCCCCCGTGGTATTTTATGGAGATGTAGCATTCAGAGCTAATGGATATATAAAATAAAAAGACACTTGGCAACCCTAGAAGGGGACGATAATATGGTGTAAAGGATAAAAAAAAAGCAAAGCTCTAAATTTGACCCTTTCCTCAAAGTTGCCCTTTTAGCATCAGTTTATCACCATCATTCATCTTTAAATACACTCAATAGTGCAAGAGAAATGCTGGAAGCTCTTCTACAGTCTGTCCCCCCCCCCCGTTCTTTTTTGCAACATAAATGAAATTGAATGTGGCAGTTTGACTATGAACTGCTGCTGAGAGGGCGCAGGCAGCTGGGTTTCCGAGAACTTGGAAGAGAACGGCAGAGCCCAGGTAGACGAAGGAAAGGAATAATTTGCTTCTCTCTGATGTATTCAGAAATTATTTGAATATACACATTTCTAAGGAGAGGCTCTTACATGCTCTCTTCTTTTTTGCATTCTGTCCAGGTACCCTTATTAGAGTTGCCAGCTCTGTTGTAGGAATGTGTGAGGCTGGTTTTTTTTTTTCTTTTAATGATTTTTTTAAAAAAATGCAAATTTGAGTTCATGTTGTAGTCTACCATTCGTGTATGCTTCTATAGTACCTTTGCCTTTTATTCTTCCCAATGGGCCTTTTCTGATGAGGTGTTGTCATAATTAGCATTTACTGCATATAGTAAGTATTTGGGTTCCTTCCATGAAGGTTTTTCCACCATCAATTTTACTGGAAGGGAGGAGGAATTCTTTGTGGGGTGACTGTGGAGGCAGGGTAGCCGGGTTGTAGTCCAAAGATTTTCTCTGGTTCTTTAAAATTTCTAATTAAGTAGACAGTGCAGTAGCTGTAGCTAATCCTATCTATTCCTTCCTTTGTCTTTTTTTGGGGGGGAGGGGTCCATTTCTCTTTCCTTCCCAGCCTGCTTTGGGGATTCTCCTGGCTACAACAGGCAAAGAACTGAAATGGCTGAAAATATCAGAAAATTACAGCCCAATCCCCACCAGGACTTTATGACAGCGGAGGAACCCAGTCCTGCTGTTGTAAATGGCCTTTTGGCAGCACATGCAACATGCCATGTAGTGTACCAGTGGCCGTTTGGAGCCATTGTGCAAACAGCAGCACTACCAGAGACCTGCTGCTGCTACCACCTACATCCAGCAGCAAATGTGACAGGGGCAGGGAGTGGCAGGGGGTAGAATGGGTTAGGGACAGGGGACAGGGAGTATACGGGCACGGAGGGGCAGATGGGAGATGGAATTGGAGAAGGAGTGCACCACATCCTAATCCAGTTCCTAATCCAGATCCTAATCCTGTTCCCTGCCGTTTTACTTCTTCCTTACTCTCCATGGACATGAGTCAGCAAAATAGCTGGCACAAATCCAGTAAGACTAATTGGATCAGTAGAGAGGGTTGTCCCACCAGGGTAAGGGGACAAAAGCTCCCTTACCTCAAGGAAGCCTCTGGACTGGCACCCCACAGGACACTGTGTGCACTCTATTTGTGTGGCTGCATCAGTGGGGGGATTTAGTTGGGATTGGGCTGGCAGGGAGTGAGAGAAGATGCAACTTTAGCATTCTCTGTTCAGTCAATAGCTTTAAAAGGACAGACAAAGTGCTGGACAACACTCTCTGGGGAGAGCATTCCAGAAATAAGGTGTCACCACCAAAAAGTCCCTCTCTTTAGTCACCACCCACTTTACCTCAAATTACAGGAGCACCAGCTGGAGGACCTTCAATATGACTTTCATCTTTCCCCATATTGGAGTAGGCCAGGGATTCCAAAAGTGTGCATGGTGATGCCTTCGATCAGCGGTTCTCAGACTTCTGGGAATTCGAGAACTGCAGTAAGTGCTTGTGGGGGTGGGGAAACCGCACCTATGCGATCACTACAATCACATCGCTTCTGGCCACATATTGGGGCTGGGGGAACTTACTATCACCTGCTCCAGTGTCTGGGAGGGTTGGGAGCCCTGCAGTCCCCTCTGTAGGGCTCCCTGTGCATTAGAAAAGTAAACAAAAAACGATTGCGACCCACTTTGTAGTTGTGATCGCAAAATCAGAAGTGGGTTGCAATTGTTTTTTGTTTACTTTCCTAACGCACCCTCCCAGACACTGGGGCAGGCCCACAGCCCCAAGAGGTGGCCAGAAGTGAAACAATTGTAGCAATTCCCCCACCCTGCCCCTTAAGGAGAAACAGGCAGGGCTCTTCAAGCTGGGGCATTGTGACACCCCAGTTTGAAAACCACTGCCTTAGTGTGCATTGCAACACACTCACAGGAGCACTACAGGATGTCCCCAGTGGCCCCTCCTACCTGTTTCCTTGGGCGTCATCATCTTAGATCTCATGAAATTTCACAAGATTTGGGCACTACCATTCCAAGATTTTGCGAAATCCAAGATGGCGACGCCTGGCTGAGCCAGGAAAAAAAAATGACAGTTGGGGTGTCGTGGTCTATGTAAGTTTGGGAACTACTGGAGTAGGCAGTTGCATATGAACTCCCAAACGACAAGACAGATGGAAACATAAACATTTGGTTTATGATAATGATTCATCTCTAAGATAGACTATATGTATTATGGATGGAAATAGTATCAAATGATACTGACAAATCAGTATCAAATCAGTATCAAATGGTACTGACAAAGAACAAAGAAAAGGCACACACTCTCACACTGTCAGTGCCACACAGGTACACTATTAACATGGCAAAAAAGGCATGAACGCCTCTGAACTACACTATACACCATGTAAGTTAGCTTTGCACCACAGAATTAAGTCTCAGCCAATTTAACCCTACGGCCACAATTCAGCCCAGACTTGTGCAGGTAGGTCCCATTAATTTCAGTGACTTGCTTCCAGTTAGGGTACACGCCTATGCAGGTCTACTCAGAAGTAGGTTCCATTGTGTTCAATAGTGCTTAATCCCAGGAATGTGTGTTTAGGATTACATTTTTAGTCACGACAAAGCACCATTGAAATAAATGAGAAAATGAGTTATGACTACCTTAAATTCAATTAATTTCAATGGGGCATCCAGTCAGTCTTTTAAGAGCATAACATTACACATTGGATCACAACCCTAAGGTTTGCACAGTTGGGACCCTTATATAACTTATACGCATGGAAAAAAATGTGTCTTTTTCTTGGCCTAGCGTTTACTTTTATTTTTTTGTGCAGAAAACCCACACTGAGAACCCTGACTAAAATGCCCGCTTTAAGTGCTTGAGTGCATGGGTGATACTAAACTGCTTTCACTCCTAACGTTCCAGAAAACCTATACAACGGGTGGCTCTGGTTTGTTTCCTTTTCATGTCAGAGACAGGATCAGTGAGTTTCCTGGAGAAAACAACAAAGCAGTCCACTTGAAGCCTGGCATTATTAGGCATCTCCCTTTCTACTTCCCTGTGCATGTTGAGTGATCTGGGATGAAAAACTAACAAGCACCTGTCAAATCGGAGACATCAGGCTTCTTTTTTAAAATAATTTTATGACAGAGGGGCCCACTGGACTTTCCCTATCAGGGGAGCCTTTATGAGTAAACCGAGAAAATCTCTCTCAGACAAAAAGGAAACCGAACTCAACCGAATTAGCAGACCCTTGGCTTGGAGGGCGCATTTGCCTCTGCTGAAAGGCTTTTGATCACAGCGCTTTCTTATTCAGATTTTGACTTCACATTATAGCTAATCAATACCGTGCAACTGTCCAAGTCCCCCGTTGGACACACATCTCACAATCAGGCAGGGAGGCCTACTAATTGAAGAAAAGGCCGAGACACAGGTACCACTGCCCTGGGGCCATAGGCCTGCTGCTGCTCCCTTTTTCCATCTCGCCCTCGCATTTTCCTCCCACCATCTCTCCCCTCCCCAGCTCAAACAGAATCTTCGAAATGGAGGAAATAAAATTTGGAGATACGACAGGAATGGCAAAGTAGGATCAATTCCTGTCACTTGCCACCAATGTTTACTGCTTTCCTGTGTCTTCAGAGGCTTTCCCCCCCCTCCCTCTCTTTCTCTCCCTCATGACTTAGGGGAACTTAACCTTTTATAAATGGGAAGATGGTACCTTCATGCATTTTAAATGGCTTTCTCTTCCATTTTCGAGATCGGTTCGGTTTTCTGGGAGAAAAATATTGAAGGGATGGCATTTGTTTATTAAGACGTTTGCCAAACGTTTTGCCCTTAAAAAAATTGCTGAATCCTGTCACCGCTGTTCTCATATCCTATCAGTGAGAACTTGAAGGAACATTATCTAATCACTTTATGGGAAGAAATCAAGGCAGTCATGAACCATAAGGAAAAGGGTTTTTCTTTTTTGGTATTGTGTATTTCTTGTTCCCACAGGAACCTATTTAGGATAAATGTTGAAGACAGACCTGTACAAGCCAGTATTTCCAAACTTTTGATTGTCAAAGAATACTGTTGTTCTGAATTAAAATGGGAAGCAAGCACATTTTTTGATCTGAAAAGATTTACATGGAGAAACACTTTACATTAAGCATGGTGTTAGAGCCGACATGCTTAGTTGTTCTTTAATAAATAAGAGCAACATTATGGCGGGGGTGGGGAAGGCCCTGGGTTGACGGCATGGCATGGCAGAGCAGGGCTTAAACCCTTGGCCCCTGTCATAGTCCTATTATGATTTGGTGTTCCAATGGCTTCTATTGCCACCTACTGTAGAAAGGTAATTTCCTTTGGGAACTTGTCTCCTAGGGTAAATCACCTTGAGAAGCCTGCAGTCATAATATTTTCCATAATGGGGCAAATGTTCTCAATTACCTGGCAGTAACTGAATAGTAGAAATCAGAGTTGGCCAGTACCTTCAAGATCACTGAGTCCAGCTTCCTGCCAGTACTGGTTGTGCAGTACTGTGACTGTTGAGTCATGTTCAGCTTGATGGGGTTATTTGGTCCAGCCACCTAGATAAAGCTAAACAGATCTAGGTGTGGTCCATGCCTGGATGGATGACCATTTGGGATTCCCATGTATGCTACATTGAGTTTGAGGACAGACGGCCAGGCAGGAAAGGAGTTGAATATGCACGCCGTGCAGCCTCTTGCCAAACTCTTGTGATAGAAAGGGGTAAAGCCCCAACTCTAAATGCCATGTATACCATGTGAGTGTTTCATTTCATTTTTTTGCAGATTTTTTTTTTTTTTGCAAACATGAGAAGTACAGAAAGCAGCGTCATGTGTTTTTATTCCAAGGGTGCATTTTTATAAATTATAATAATATAATCGCTTTAAAAGTGTACTAGGTAAGTGTAGGGGGTATAGGTATAGGGTATAGCAGATGCAGCCACAGTCATTACCCATGCACCCCTGCTAGTCTAGCCCAACCAGCCTACAGTGACCTACAATATCTAATTTGTAGAGGTGCTAGAAAACAGTTTTATTTTTTCACAGATTTTTTTTATTTTTTTACAAAAATGAGAAGTGCAGAAAGCAGTGTCGTGTGTTTTTTTTTGTTCATTATCAATGAAAAATCACACCTCTAACCTTGCACCACAAAATCAAATGTCATTGGAAAAGCAAACTGAATGGGACTCATTCCTGCAGGGGTACAGCAGGCAAGTTCCCCTTTGGGTGAGCACTCTTGAGTTCATGAGTGCAGAAATGGCTTTGTTGGTTTTTAAATACAGTATAAGCCTTTCAGGCAATGGTAAAAGTGGGATAAAAAGGATGCTTTTTAATCAGTGATTTTCAACCTTTTTCATCTCTCAGCACACTGACAAGGTGCTGAAATTGTCAAGGCACGCCATCAATGTTTTGACCATTGACAAGGCACACCACACTGCTGATGTGAGGCTCCCATCCCCCCAATAGTCCTAATAAGAAATAACCCTCCCCAAACTCCTGCAGCACACCAACGGACCATTCACGGCGCACCAATGTGTTGCAGCACACTGGTTGGGAAGCACTGTTTTAAATAGATGGGCCCACTTTTCAGATAAGCTCTGTTATTGGCTACAAATTCAAGGCACACTGTGTGTGTGTGTGTGTGTGCGCGTGTGCGTGTGTGTAATGAGAAAACTAGGGGGGAATTGTAAGATTGTCTCTAGCTTCCGGTTGACATTGCAAGCACCTAGTCAGATGCTCAGGTGAAGTCTTCAGAAATGGAGGGGAAAATAATGTGCCATAGGAGCAGGACCAGTCCAAGACCCCCTGATGCTTGAGGGGTTATGCCAATGCTGCCCCCTTACCTGAAGATAGGCACCCTCTGCTCCCACTCTCCAATGTTCCAGCTCAGCACTTTCCTCCCCTCCATGTTTCCTTTTCCTCTCTGTCCGCCTCTTCCAATCCAAGCACTGCAGGAGAAAAAGGACCAGTGGAGGCAAGTAGGCAGACAGAGATGGGCAACCCCCCCCCCGCAATCTGCTGCACTCATTGAAGAGCCAGCCCATCCATGGAAGAGCCCCATATGCTGGAGCAAATAGTACTGCTGCAGCCCTGATATGCAGATAGAATCAACATAGACTGAATCACAACAGGAGGTACCAGATGTGCTCAGTGAGCACCTCCAGGCCTCGACAAAGGCTCATTCTGAAGTGACATTGGCACAGCTGGAAGTTTTGATGTTCTATGCCAGTGTACATTTTTCAAGCCAAATTCTTACAAGTCACTTACATTGCAATTTAAATACGTATATGGAACACATACAAGTAAAATCCAATTTATCAAAATTGGCCACCCTGGTCATTTTATGTGCTTCTCTCACTCTTGTTACTCATCAGGAGTCAGGCACACCTATCAGAGGACCAACCTGGTCAGGAAGACATCTAAGCCCTCTGTACAGGTGGTAGTGGCAGCCACTTCTTTTGAATGTTCTCAAAGACATTCTCTATGACTAGAGTTACCAGAAATAAATGAGGACAGAGCGTCTACACCTTTAACCATTGTAAAGAAGAGGGAATTTTGGCAGGTGCAGCTTTTGAAACCCTTCAGAATGCTTCTGAATGCCAGGTGCAAAGGAGTGGCAACAGGATGTAGGCATCTTGTTGTCTCATGTACTCCCTGAGGCATCTGGTGGGCCACTGTGAGCTGGACTAGATGGGCCTTTGGCCTGATCCAGCTGGGCCCTTATGTTCTTCCATATTGAGATGCACCTGCCAAAATTCCCTCTTCTATAAAACTGTTAAAAATATAAGCACACTGTCCCATTTGTATCTGGTAACCCTATGTATGAATGACCCATTTGGATCAAAACATTTTTTTTTATCATGCATATGCTTTTAGGAGCCCCTTCCATTCTTGTTGTGTCCTTTCCTGTTTTGTTTGCAAAGTTGTGCAATTGTGTTGGCTTTAAACTGGCCTAAATCCAAGCACTTTTGCTGCAAGCGCATGCCATTGCACAGAGCCTACTCTGCTCAAAATTTATCCCAGTGGGTTGCCTCTCTGGCCTTCATCTGCAAACAGCCTATTTATCCCTTAAGAATAAAAAAAATCATGTATTCCTGAATTCAAAGAGAAACTGTGGGCAGGCTTTTCTGTTAATTCTTTCCCTTATTTTATTGTCAGCTGGAAAGAATCAATTGACAGGATGTTCAAAAAAGGGAAGAGGAATCTATCAAACAGCAGCAGCTTTAGAAGATTATGTTTCATTGGTGGACCAAACTTTTCTTACAGCGCTATCGTATGCATATTTACTCTGAAGTAAGCCCCATGAAGTTCAATGGGATTTACTTTCAGGGAAGTGTCCCTAGGATTGTAGCTTAAGTGATCTCCCAGTTTTTCTTTGCCATTTCTGTTTGTGTGTTTGTTTGTTTAATTTGCATTGGCATCTTGTATTTGTTTTTGCTTTTTTAACTATATCTTTTCAATGAGGGTCCCATTAATTACATTCCATTCTTTCCACTTTGATATCTCATTAAAATCTTATAAATGATCATGCAGTGACCTTGAAGGGCATGCATAATACATGAAAGTAAACCTGCAGTAAAATGTATTCTTTCACTCCTGACTGCCTTCATCCCACATTTCATTCTCCCATCCCCAATGACCCCAATATGGGGCGCAGTTAACGCTCACAGAGCCAAGGTATGCAGTGGTGTGCAAATCCGCTAACTCCATTAGCTTTTCTCTCCTGATGACAGCTGCAATATGTTAATGGGTTGTGTTTGGATGTGATGGTGCCGCTGCTACTTAGCGCACCATGCTAATTACCATAAGATGGTGACAACAGGTGCAAGTGTCACTTCACATCAGCGTCACATTGAACAGAGAAAAATAGCTTGCAGCACCCAAAGGGAACTCACAAAAGATGGAAACTTTCGTCAGCAGCCTGCCATTCTCTGAAGAGTCCTCTATAATAATAACCCATATGTCTGCGAGTGGGTTTGTCTGCCTGCCTTCCCCTCCAGAACCACTTGGCTGGAAAGAGAGGGGGGAAAGTAACAGACTGTGTTTGGGGAACCTTCAGCCTTTCACCTCAGACAGAGCCCCTCTTCATGCCCTAGGAGTTGCATAGGGGAATAGCGCTGCTTTTTCTCAGTTCAGGGGTGTGTTAGCGCCTTTGGGACATCAACCCCCAGTCCCCACCCTCATTCCAGACCTATTTGCATGTTTAACAATAGGAACACTTCAAGGCACTTTTCTCTAGCCTCCACTAATGCCATACTTCTGATTTCATGGAGGAGTGTGTGTCTTTGTGAGCTGCTTAAAGTCATATTTCAATAGCCTGCATTTATGGGGCATTTTAACCCAACGGCAGAAGGTAGGGATTTATCCAGGCTTGCTGATTGACTCCACCTTTTCCTAAGACACATTTATGGTTTCAACCACACTTTGGACATAGTTTCATGCAGAGGGAAACTTTTGATCATGCCACCCTCACTCTCTCACACCCAAGCAGCACATCGCACAGTGTACTGGGATTCAGGCTCGGCGAGTTGTAAAAGGCAATAGGAAGAAGCAGCTGATTTGATCTTTCACCCTTTCTAAGCTGCTTTTTTCACTATGGGAACCCCATAGCTTTCCCCCAGTGGGTGGAAAAAGTAGCTATGGTTGGATGAGCTCAAAAAATGACAGCCTGGGGGCTGGTTAAGGGATTTCGTTCCACCGACTCTTTTTCCCTTGGGCTGAGCCAAAATAGTTACTTTAATTTCACCACCCCGTTAACAGAACATGAACTTAATCATCTTGGTTATTTTGGGGGGGTGCAAAAGGGGGCAAAACTGGCCATGAATGTACCCATTGTTGTACAGGATACCTGAAAACCCATTTATAGCCCAATCCTATTTTCTGCCAATTCATAGCATGCAGTCAGGTCCACACAGCATGCACTGCATGCTATGGGTCCTTCTGGTTCCTTATGGGTCTCTTAAGAGGGGAGGAAGGGGGCAAGGCAGTTTGGAAAATCAGGATTAAAATGTGGCATGTGCTTTTGCCACCCCCTCCATAATATTTTCAATTATGGTAGTGTATACAACAGTAATTAAACTGAGAGATCATGTTTATATTATCCTTCCCCCCCCCCACACACACACAAAATCTTTTATTCTCCTGAAAGTGAAAGCACATGCAGCACTTTAGACTATAGACTTAAGGCACCCTGTCTTAAAATCTTATACGATATGGCGAGAAATGGAGATTCTGAATGCTCACTCTTCACCATTGCCTTCACCCAGTTCTCCATATAGTCATGGTCACACCTGTCCATAATCTTATTTACCCAGCATTCATTGTATGCTTATATTTTGCAACCCTTTAGCACTTGGAGACCAAGCAGGACTTGGTCAAAATGCAGGAGGCCACTATAATTCACAGACCCATATGCCCTAACCCCAGGCCCGGGCCCATATGAGTGTGAATTTTTTTTAACAGGGTGTGTCCTTCAGCACTTCCAGTTCAAGGCAACAAGGCACACGTCCTTTGCTACCAGCCTGGGACCACAGCTAAGAATTACAGCCTCAAACAGAAGAATGAACAGACACTTAAATCTTAATAAGCCCACAGGCTAAACTTGCCCTGTCTACAGGGACCCATCCCAAAGCTATGCAGCTAAACATAAACTGATAGGGTGCCTAAGCAGCAAAACTGAATTTAGTTTAGTTCCAAGTACTCACAAATAAAGCGTATAGTTTAATTATAATTTATTAAGAAAACAAGCAGTTACAAAACTAGGAAAGGCTTAAAAGAACTAACAGAGACCTTAACTAAGATACACATTAAAATAACAAAACAACTATATGCCTAACACTAGACTAGGCCCTAGTACGTGCAAGGTGGTTAGCCTTGCTGGTTCACCTTTTTCTCAAGTCCAAGCAGGCAGCAGGTCCAGGCTAGGCAACTTGGAGTGATGTGGAGAAGGTGATCTGTAGGTTTGGAGATTTGAAGGTCTGAAGGTTTGATGATGGTCTCTGATGATGGTCTGGTGGTGTCTTGAAGATCTGATGGTGTATTGATGGTCTGATGGCCTGGAAGATCTGATGGAGTGTCACTGTACCCCAAAACTGGATATCTTTATACCCTTCTAGAACAATCAATTATCCAATCAGGATAAAGGTCAGCCATCTCCTGATGGGGTGATAGTATGTTTGGAGGTCACAGAATGGTCAGAAAAGGTTAGGTACACAACCTAAGTGATGGGTCTCAGCTGTGCGGAATCTTCTTGATTGCAGCACTAGCTGGAAGGAACCTTCCTGATTAGGTAGTTCCTTCCTGACCCTAGCTATGATGTCACACCTTTCTTTAGGAAACAAGGCAGATAGGAAATTACACTTTCTGATTACATCAGGAAATGAGCTGATTACCACCAGCTGGTACTTTAACAGCTTCTGCTCTTTTTTTACAACATGGAGGCATTCTGACAAGATGGAGTCAACCCATGGCCTAGCCTTCTTTTGCTCTTTACAGACACCAAAATATGGCTTATGGCACAATGCCCCATGTAACCATGCAGCAGCGCCAATGTTGCATCTGCTGCATCCTGCAGGGAGTTCTCGCTAGTGGAGGCCTTCTTGGGCTATGGATAGGGGTGGGGTTTTTTGGTGATATTTTCTCAAAAATTTATTGATTCAAACAGCAAATTGTAGTGTTATGTGTTTTGATTCAAATTTTTATTGAAAATTGTACAAACGGTGCAGTAAATAAGGGTGCATGGCCCTACAAAGGCAAGCAATCACCTGTGCACACACCCCAGCCCGAAATAATCTGCCCCAAAATTCCCAAGCTGCACTCTGATTGCTGCTTGGAATGTCAAGAAACTGCTACTTACTGCTTCCATAATCCATTAAGGTTGCCCCAGCGTGCACTGTGAATGATGAACATGCGTATTCATAGTTTAAGAAGCATTCTCCTGTTTCTGCCACTCCTCCTCCTGATCCCTTTCTGAAAACTATTTGTAGAGTCCTCAAAACTGTGTCAAAAATAAACCAGAATGGTGTTATTTTTGTGAAACTAAATAACAAAGTGGTGTTATTTTTGTGAAATTGATCTAAATTTATGTCCAACTCTGTCAAAAATGAGCAAAAGCATTATTTCATGTTTTGATCTAAATTTCATTTCATGTGGCATTTGTATTATTTAGCATTCTATGTTGATCACCGAAAAAAACCACCCCTAGCCATGGGAACAATTGTTCACTTCCCTTGGGGTAAGCCCCTGATGGCCTGGTGGATCAACTCAGACCTGAGCCAGTTATGTCGCTAGTGCACGTCTTCATTGACCTGGGAAGGTGGATCAAGTCCACAAGGGGGTTAGGACTCAGTGAGTACCACTGCCACTGAACCCACCTCTTTCCTGAATCTGATTGCCCTCCTCCCCAGTAGTGTCGTAGCTAAAGAAAGTGTAGCCTGGTGATGTCACTTCCAGAAGTACCAGCACATCTGCTTTATAAAAAGGTGAAAAACAGGGAAGAACCTGCATCCTCTCCCCAGCAGCATGCTCCCGGTTTTAGCAATTTTTACATGACAATTGTATTTTCATTTTGGGTTTTCTTGGCCATGACTTTTGATAGAGTGAAGATATCACACTCTGTTTCATTGCATTCTGCATTAAATTACGTTTCCACTGACATAACATGATGGTATTATTCCTTACTGCCTCCTCCCTGCCTGACTTCAAGTCCCTGTATTGCCTTACCCATTGGTGGTGGGCAACCATCAGCAGCTGGCACATGACACTCACAACTTGCTGCTTCTGGCAACAGTCAGCCCACATATTTTGGTGCATTGCCTTTTCTGACAATCAGGAAATGCATTATGTCACTGAAACACTTGTTCTGGCAGCATAGAATGCTGTTGGGGTTGGGCTGTAAATCAGTATTGTTGTTGGGGTGTTAGTTCCACATATCTGTTGTAGGTTCCTGGAAGATGTCATTGCTGGTATATCACTGGTAAAAGTTGTAGAATTGCTGCAGTTCAAGTATGCCAATTTGCATTTCAAGAGTGTCATTTTATTATGTTACAATTACAGTACTTCCTGCTTGATGATGCCACTTCCAGCCATGACATTACTTCCAGGTTAATGACATCACTTCTGGTGCGTCCCGACCTAAGTACCATTCTAAAAAGTGGTCCTGGTTTAAAAAGTTTACCACTGATGTATAGAATTGTAGCCCTAATGGGGAGCCACAGCCAATGGCCTTGTACAGTGGTTCTGAAACTTTTTCGATCAGGACCCTGTTTTTAGAATGGCACTCATGTCAGGACCTACTGGAAGTGATGTCAATAATGTGGAAGTGATGTCATAGCTGGAAGTTACATCATCAAGCAGGAAGTGCCAGTACTCCTGGAACGCAGACTGGCTTTCCTGGAAGGCAGCAATTGCACAACCATGAAACATCCCTGACAGAAAGCAAGATTAGAACAAAATATTATGTAAAAATACTGAACGAAAAACAAAATGTTTAAATTTGAAAATTAAAACTGTTAACACTCATAAAAGGAATACAGCAAGAGTAAGATCTGCAGCTTTCAAGGTGACTGCTCCCAGAATTCCACGACTCACCTGACATCTGTCATGACCCACCAAGTGGGTCCTGACTGACAAACTCTGGCCTAGTAGGTCAAGGGAGTCACTAGTCAAAAATGTTTGGGAATCGCTGTCCTCCTGATGAAGCCAACTGTTCACGAAGTCCAGCATGCAGTTTCCCACAGTATCTCACTAGTTATCTGTAGAAGCTCCCCAAGCAGAAAAGACACATTCCTCTCCCACCATTGCTTCCCTGCAACTGGCATTCAGAGGCATCCTTCGGTTGAACTCAGAGCTATTAAATACATAGCCATCATGACTAGTAGCCACTGACAGACCTATCCTTTTCCATTTGAGTTGCCTCTCTTCTGACACACCGGGGCTCTCCTTCAAGTACCCCCTCTGTCCCAAGTCAAAGGGATGGCAGCTCGGGGACAAGCCTTCTCTGTAGCGGTTCCACAAATGTGTAATTCCCTTCCAGAAGAATTAAGAACTACACACTCTCTCATGGCCTTCCGGAGAGGGCTCAAATCATACCTATCTCGTCTGGCCTTTGGATAATGGTTGGCTGTCATAGTTTGTTTATTCCCCATGTCAGTTGTTTTTCCCACCCTCCAAAGGGCCTGATGAGGAGAATTGGATCTTGCTTCATTCTTGAACTCTCTCTGTGTTGCAGTTAAATGTTCAATGTTTTTGGTTTGTTGGTTTGTTTTTTGTGTTACTTATTATGGTTACATGGTACTTTGTTGTTCTCTGTAAGCCGTCTTGGGCATTTGCTTCGGCATTGGCAAGGCGGGGTATAAGTCCTTCAAATAAATAAATAAATAAATAAATAAACCTGTCATGTCACATGCATTGCCACAAAAGCATAGCCTCTTGCTCTAGGTAGCATACATTTATATAGGCTTCTTTCCTTGTATTGCAGAAAATATACAACAAGGCAAATTAACTTTTATTCTTACACTAAAATACCTTTCCTGATGTGGCCATACAGTGAGGTTCCATAAAAGTTTAAGTGGCTCATCACGGGAAAGTTCATACCTGACAAAGTGTAACTAATGTGAAGCTCAAAGGTGGTTTCATCTCTCTGTTATGTTATTCTACCAGTCGCACTTAACTAAATGCCAAATTATTCCCTTGGAAACCCAGGTGTTGCCCCCATTGACTTCTGGGTGTTCACACAAAAAGTCAAAAATTGAGCTTAACCTGTTTTCCATGGGTTATTTCAACATTTAGCAGCCATCTGCAATTCAAATAATCCAGAGCATTGACTTGGAGGATTGCAGTTTCCAGTCTTGTAGGGACATTTGGTTTCAACCCACCGGTTTAAGAACTGCCAGGGAAGTGTTCCATCATTACAGGGAGTGAAATGTGTAGACTGTTGACTGGGTCATCATTGCGTGACATGGTTTCAGACCGTATGTCATTATTCCTCAGGAGCACCTACATTTGTGGAGAACTTGTTGGTCTACATATCCTTTCTTTTGTGAAAATAAATATGATGAGATCGAAACAGGACCCATGAGAGAGGGGGGTGCAAGGGGGGACAATGTACCTGGGCTTGGGATCCCAAAAGGGGCTTAGGAGCTAATGGAGGGGGCTTGGAAATTTCCATCGATCTTAGATTTTCCAATCTCATGAGCTCATGATAGGGGGTGCAGGGGGTACATTTTACTTGAGCTCAGGGTCAAAAGAGAGTCTGGGAGCCTAAGGAGTCTCAGAAAATGTTTGTATGTATTGTGAGAAGACCAGCATTCACAATTTGTGAAAGTCTACATTGTTTTACAGCCAAATCCTGAGCTGCCTGGCCATTGAAGCTGCAGAAATTGTTTAACGGCTACCACTGTGTCCAGTGGCAGACAGCGGCCACCAGAGACTCCTTGGAGGAAGGGACATTCGACCTTTTCCCTGGGATAAGGGCACAGGGCAGATGATAGGTCTCCTTGCCTCTGCACTGGTTTTTACCCAGCACAGAGGTGAGGACCTCTGTTGGGATGTGCGGCCCATCAAGGAGGATAAGATCTAGCAGCAGAGATCGCCACTAGTCCCACACCACATTCTGCTCCTCCCCCCTACCAGGAACACCCTCCCTGGCTGCCTGGAAGGTGCAGGGACGGTGCTGCAACAACGCCGGTGGTAAGTCCTTACCGCCCACATTGGACGTGCCTTATGGTACATTTGCAACACCAATGCGGGCAGTACGCTTGTACTGCCTGTGCTGGAGGGCTCAGGATTGAGCCCTTATATATTGTAAGTCAAAGAAATTATGATCCAATGAAGAAGGGACCTAAATTAAACTTATTTAATTTAAGTGGCAACAGGATGCAAGCATCTTGTTGTCTCATGCCTCCCTGGGGCACCTGGTGGGCCACTGTGAGATACAGGAAGCTGGACTAGATGGGCCTTTGGCCTGCTCCAGTGGGGCTCTTCTTAAGTTCTTATGATAAAATTCCTCTCAGAGGCCCTGCCTGGATGGAACAGCTGTTGAAAATGGTCAAACAAGCAGGAAATGTTGAGTTGCAAACTGCACACAAAACAAGAATGAAGCTGAATTTGTATAGCAGAGGAGAATGATAACAGAGAAAGCAGGGAAATCAAGGGAAAGCAAAGGAGCCTTAACTGTGTGGTCTTTCAATAGCAATTTCTTGAAAAAGAACTGAGCTAACAAGACAGTGATTTGTCTCCTGGGTTAAAGGTTAAGAATGATACTGTGAAGACTGACAAGTTAATCACGAGAATTGGCAAAGAGCCTATTTTGGGAAAGAATGATGGAAAGAGGAGGCCATCAGCAGTACTTGAAAGAGAAGCAGAGACAGCTTGCTTTGAAGGGCCAAGTTTCATTTTCTGTTTCCAAAAACACAGGAGAAAAAATCCTGCAGAAATAGCCATTATGTTAGTCACGTAGTTGTCACCAAAATAGAAGCCAAATTCCTTTCTCCCTCCTTTTTCTGTAACCTCTAGTGTAAACTTGCTCATGTCCTCATGTCATAATATTGTGCATTGACCCACTCCCTATACATGAGTGATAAAGAGGAAACGCCACACTATTAAGTTAGGATGCCTTATAAATAGAGGGGTTTGTTTCTGGTGAATTAGATACATTACAGCCCAAGTCTTACTGAACACAATAAGTTTCTGAGTAAAATAAATAACATGGTTTTCAAATCCCTCTAACAAGCTATATTAGGTTTCATATTGGGAGGGTTGTAGGTCATGAGGCTATTGTTTTTGGAGGCATCCACAGGTATATTTCCACAGTTTACTTCTGGCCTAAATTGGGTTGCGTTTGTAGCAAGATCTTTAGGAGAAAACCATGTAGCCAACTGAGTATCAAATTGGACTACATGGGGAAAATGTGAACCCCATGGACATTCAAATTCAAAAAACAGTCACATGAGTACATGAGGTTACTTTAACTAAGGCCACAACACCTCATAATCCACCCAGTGGTGGGGTCCTACCAGTACGCTGGGTGGGACATCCGGGTGATCAGCAGCCCGCCCATCACGTACTGCAGTGTCACACCGTTTCCGTAACCAGTTACGCCGCTTGCCATACCGTAACTCTGCGGTACGCGACGGGTGGGCTGCCCATCACCTGGATGTCCCGCCCTGTGTGCTGGTAGGATGACACCACTGAATCCACACACCCCCAATTTGTAGCTTCTGTTAGTCATTGGCAATTTTTATGCCTATGAGTTTCTACACTGTGGCTAATAACAGATTTTGTGAGAGCAATTTAAGTCATGGAAATTGAACGCTCTCTCATGCCCCAAATCTTCCTTCCTCCATGGCTAAGTTTTGAGAGAGGAAAAGCACAGGATATTCCAAGCACAGAACTTCTACATAATGTCTAGTTTGGCCGTGATGTTCAGGGATGAAGTGTTTCCACTCTGAAGACCCTAGATCTAAGAGCTGCTCTGTGGACCTTTGAGAAAGAGGGCACCTTTCTTCTCTTGTATACATAGATGTGTATGTTCTATAACTTCAGTACTTTGAAAGAAAATCTGAATGGATGAACCTGACAGAAATGCCAGTACATTTAATGCACTTGCCCTTTTAAAACATACGCATACATAGATCTATGTACCACACAGTGCTGGATCACTGTTAATGGATGCACGCTTAAAAGCACCAAGATGGTGTAGTGGCAGAAAGTGATATAATAAACAGTGGTGACATTTTAGCTTGTAAATTGTGTTGAGGGTAACTGTAACAAGCAACGTGTTTACCGCTAAGAGATACTTATAAGAAAAACAGAAACTTTGATCATGGTGGATTTTAATTTCTCAGATACTTTCCTAGGATAACAAGTATGCAAAAATCGGTAAGGTGTGGGAGCATGTTCCCAGAGGCAGCGCATAATTGCTTACTTACTCAAGTCAGCTTATTGACGGAACTTCATGATCAGAGGCGCCTTTGCACCAAAAGCTAGGAAATTAGTCCATCTTGATAAATAAAATTGTGCTGATCTTGGGATTACATCTGAACAATGTAATCATATGCAAAATAATGGGAAGAGGGGAACTTAGCTTCTGATTTAGTAAAGAAGTCAAAACAACGTGCAGTGCCTCAATGAAGACACAGTACATAAATTAGTGAGGTGTTGAGATGGAGACAAATTATGCCACAATATTCCTTACCAAAGGCCTTCCATTGCAGCAGAATCAATAGCTTTGGGTAACACATACCACCGAGAGATCTTGATGGAAGTGACACAGGTTCCACTGACTACATGAAGAATAATGGGAATTATTTACGAAACAGCTGGACATGTTGCAGTTACAATTCATTCCGGCTAAGTCTCAACAGGGGGAAAGTAATAGAGACCAATCTGGTTTTGTAAAATGACAATAATGGAATATCTTCTTATGTGAGAAGGAAACCAGTTTAATGGGGCTTCTTCCTTTTTCTTTCTTTATTAAAAAATGAAAACAATTACAAAGTAAAGAACACGGACAAAAATGGGTCAGTGAGGAAATATTTTTGTAAGGCATTATCTGTTTTATTCTTAGTGTCATATGTATCAGTTAAAAACAAGGTTCATTTACATTATTGTCCGTATGTGCAATTTGAGACAAAAATACATGAAATTAAAGCTGGATGGCTGCTTGTGGCAGATTTCAAGGACTTATTGTACAGTCACATATTTAAAATAAGCAATGGATAGAGTCCTCTTGGAACTATGCAAAGTCAGAATACAAGTTTGGTTATGGGTGGCCTTCCTGGACCTTAGAAGTCTCTCCGGACATGACTGGCGCACACTCAAATCATGTTTTGAGGGGGCTTGGTGGCCCTGGGTGGCACACCTTCCAGCTATGCCACTGATAGGCTGCCAGGTTTTTCACAAGGATTCCGTGGCTCGCCTAGCTGGTTTCTGCAGCTCCCCAGGGAGTCACAGCTCACAGTTTGGGAACCACTGCAGCAGGGCTTTTCTTATGTTCTTATAAGCAAGATGATGATCATTAAGAAGCTTCTTCTTAATAAGGAAATGCCACTACAGTTAGATCAGTGGTTCCCAACCTTTTTTTGGCAATGCCCCACTTAAACATCTTTAACAATGCCCCCCCCCCATGGCACGGAATTCTCATTATTCAAAAAGTGAACTCCTATTCACATGGAGGAAGCCTAAAAGGCCATTAACTTGGTTTAAACAAGATCACAAAGAACATGGCATCCATGAAAGAGAAAAACAAAAGATGAGGAAAGAGGGAAATTTTTTTTAAAAAAACATTCTTAGTTTAATTTATGAATATAAGATATAAGAACAATTAGTGGGCTTTCAAATTCACTGCTTTAACAAAAAAAAATGTCAAAAGGTTCACTGTTAATAGCTGATTCTCAAATTGCCCCTCTTAAAAATCAAATCCCCCCCCCCGCAGTGGGGCATGTGCCCCACGTTGGAAACCACTGGGTTAGATCCAGTATGTACAGTCTTACTTGAAGTCATTTTTTGTTAAACACATAGTTCCAAATTAAGCTCTGGATACCCTATTTTACATCAGTGTATATTTACTTCCAGATGTGTCAAATGTTACGAAAATTGTTCCTGTTTTCCTTTTTCCCACTTCAAGTATTTTGTTGCAGCATGGAAATTAGAACAATGAAAGCCTTTTCTGAGCGTGCACAAATGCACTGTAGTGAATCCGAAAAAGAAAACATTTCAGCAGAGCATTCTTCTTTCTCTCATCACCCAAATACATGGCCCAGTTTGCATAGACAGCAAACATTTTTTTCTACTCATGTTACCCAGTTATATAGTTTATCTTTATATACAGAGGATGATTCTCATCACAAACCCTGTCTGTTTAGTCCATTGTAATCTATGCATCGATTTATGAAGGTCTGATGCTCCAGGGAGTACCCATGAATTCTCATAATCTCCCCAAGTGCTGGATTTCACATTGGAGTCCTTTATTTAGCTGAGATTTATTTTTTTTTAAAAAACCCTTATTGCAGCCAATCGGTTCTCTAGTGACTCAACATCTGAGGAGGCACAGAAGCACAAGTTATTCCAGCAATTCTATGGAATAAATTAGGTTCCTTAATGTATTTCCTGATCAGACTGTGGAATAATTTATTCCATTGGGCAGAACTAGCCAGATTTGCAAATCTGACAAGATGTGCTGATATTTCCAAGGCAGCAATATCTTAGGAGTCCTAACAGATAGATGCTTGTATAGTTGGACACTCAGTTTGTTGCATATACAATAATTGACAGGTAGCAGTTTCAAGTACTTATATGCAAACTCAGAAGCTGCTCAGTTCTCAAAGGATCAGACTTTCCATTTTTTGCAAATTTGAAGTTTGAGTTTCAAAATGCAGCTGTTTGGCTGGAATGTAAGGCTAGTTGCATGTGTATATGACAAATGGCAGCAGGTGCAAGACTCAAAATTAGGATGGATCACATTGGTCAGTTGGATCTGGTTGCTGTGGACCATGTCCTAGTGACATCTCGCTTAGACTACTGTGCTGCACTCTTTGTGAGGGTACCCCTGAAAACAGTCCAGAAGCTGCAGTTGATGAAGAATGCAGTGGCTTGCTTGGTCACTAGGGCTTTCTGTGTTGAAACTGTGATGCCATTGCTCCAACAGCAACATTGGTTGCCCATTCCATTCCAAGCCCAATTCAAGGTGTTGGTGATGATTTTAAAACCATATATGTCACAGGACCACCTTCTGGATAAGTCTGGATAAGGGGTACTCAACCTGTATATACATTTAACTGAGCCTTCCAGGTTAAGATTGCACCCTTAAGTCTTGGAATGAAAAACGCATGACTAGAAGTATATCTGTACCATCTCAGTGTGGAAATTTGACTCTTCTATGGATCAAACCTCAGGGCAATGAAGATCCCCTTTTAAATGTGCAGACTGTTTTGACATCAGCAATAGTTCACTGTATTGAGGAGACAGCATGACCTGAATCAGGGCTGCATGGCCTGGGGATAAAGTTTATCCCCCTGTTCCTGGGCCGGCACACCTGCCAGCCCGCCCACCGTCCACCCAGGGGCACTCTCCCCCCACCCACCCCCACCTTCCCACGCACCATGGCACAATGTTGCAACAATGTTGCATTGGCACTGCCTCATTGGATGGCGCAGTTAGTCTTATACCATTAAGGGAGCAATCCAACGCCTGGACTGGGCCAACACAAGTCCTTTGTGCCGGTTCAGGAGTGTTGCAAACTTGCCATAAAGTTTGTTTGTGATGACTCTCCAAGAGGGTAGGCCAGTGGGGCGGAGTTGTGGTGATAGGCTGGTGCACTCAGGCCAGATCCTAACCCTTGTTCCAGGTGGCCCGGCCCCAATCCGGGGTGCTCAGTTTTCCCCTGCTGATTTTACTGGTGCAGAACCAAGTAGCCCCATTTGGGCCTCTGTCACATTACACGGGACAAAGGGAATTGCCCCAGCCTGCCCCAACCCTGTGCTGGATATGGGGGAGGCCTGCCAGCCTGTCTATTGCAGCATGGGGTAGGATTGTGCCCTACATATTCCTTCTGGTACAGTGATGTCATTCAGGGGGAACAGACCAGAACGGGCGTTCTGGATCCTAACGGGCTCCGTGGCTGGTTCCGGGTTCCCGACAAGTGCCAATCAAAAGTGAGTTCCTGTTCCTAAATCATTTGAATGACACCACTGTTCTGGTAACTCTGGTATCCAGAGACTACCTAGAGAGAGAGAGAGAGAGAGAGAGAGAGAGAGAGAGAGAGAGAGAGA
>JAJKFI010000045.1:9921838-9957183 GCA_029204185.1 Lerista edwardsae | reverse complement strand
CTCTCTCTCTCTCTCTCTCTCTCTCTCTCTCTCTCTCTCTCTCTCTCTTTCCCCCTCCCCCCATAATCATCCTAGCATAATATTGAGCAAAATGTCTTGAAGGTAAAAATAAAAATCAAGGGCGTCCAGGACAGAGCCAATATGTGTATAACATGTGTATCTGATACTTATAGCTCCCTGGCTGCAGCCATCACTGGGGATGGTCCATCTGTTCATGATTTTTGCATTTTGGGGACCATTCTGACTCACCTGGACAGGTAATCCTTGTGGGGAAAAAAATCAGATTTTTGAGCCTGCCTTTTTGTTGTTTAGTTATTGCAGCATGCGTGCATTGCTGGTCCAACCACGGGGCAAGGCGAGGCAGATTGTATCAGCAGCAGCTTGCCAGGGGACAGAGGATTTGGGGTATACTTTGTCCTGAGTCTGCTGCAACCTCCTTGCAACCTGCTGATGACTCAAGCCACAACGATCCACTTACTCACATGAGTGAGATCATTCCCTTTTTTTACATTGCTCCCCATGCTGATCCTGAAAAGTCAGAAGTGGAAGACTTCTGGCTTTATTTGTGCTGTCCCTGCAATAAAACGGGAAGTCTCACACTTCTGGGTCCGACAAACCTGTGTGGGATGCCTTTTGTCCTCCATGCAGCTGTGGCATTGGTGTAGGGTGGAGCTCCAGGTGATGCCTGCCCAGGTGCATGCATGAGAAAGGAGTGTTTGTCATTGGCATGGCTGAATCTGCACTGGAAAGCTGGATTGCATTGGCGCCTGAGACTAGGTCCCTTCTGACTAGGGCTGAACTGGATGGCAGTACCTTATGTCCAGTGGTGTCATTCAAATGATTTAGGAACAGGAACTCACTTTTGAGTTCAAATTCAAATGTTGAAAAGAAAAGAAAAAACACCCCAGAAGCAGCCATGGAGCCCGTTAGGATCCGGAACGCCCATTCTGGTCCGTTCCCCCTGAATGACATCACTGCTTATGTCTTATGTCTTACAGCAATACCAAAATTGTCTGTCCTGTTCAGTGATGTTTTTGTATTCCTTGTTAAAATGAGTGTGTGTGTGTGTGTGTGTGTGTGTGTTTTCCCATTATGTTGCCCTTCCTTCCCTTCACTGTCCATTGCCCTCAATTGCCTTCAGCGCATGTCATCACCTAGCCAAATAAATCTTCTTGGTAGTGATGGTATTTACTGATATTCAGTAAACATTAGCTGTTGCATCATGACATGTCATTCATTATATTATCCTTCATTGGATGGCATCGTTCATGGGATTAATACAGGGAAAACAAAATGAGAGGATTTGCATCATCAAGGGGCCCAATCCTATACTACTCACCCACAGTACAGTATTGCTGAAACAACTGCATCTGTATCCTGCAGGGCAGCAGAAGCATCCAAAAGTTCCCTTGGGGTAAGGGAACATCAGTTTCCTTATCCTGTCTGGATCTTCTGCAGCCTCAGTGAGTCTACTCTGATCTGCACTAGCTCTTTAGCCGGCACAGAACCAAGGAAACCTGTGTCGGGCTCCAAGGCTCAGGAACAGGGGTAGGATCCAGTGGCAGCCTCTGCCTCCATCCCCGCCCCCACCCAGGCCCAATCCACCACCTGTTCTGCCCTCTCCCCACACAGTTTTGCCCCCTTCCCCTGCCCTCCCCCACTCACAAAACACCTCCCAGCCACTCAGTAGGGAGCTTAAACTGCTGCCCGCGGGGTGCCCCAGCACCAAATGGTGTAAGCCTCCCTGTTGGCACTGCTTGTTGAGCAGCTGCCGCAACATGCCTTACGGCACATTTGCATTTATCCTTGCCCAGGCAGCGCATGCGCAAGTGGAGCTGCCTGGGCACAGGATTAGGCTACCTGTGTTTTTTGATAAATATTTCTATTCAATCAAAATTTGCATTTGCCACCAGAAAAAGTGAACTTTCCAAATATTCTACCCAGCCCCAATCTTATCTCCATATAAAACTATCAACTCAAAAACCATCGTAGTTTTAGTGCTTTATGAGAACCATTCATTTTATTCATGCAGCTATTTCATTCAGTAGATCTATAGCCTTCCCCTTTAAAACTTGCAGATTCACAGAAACCTCCATGTCTGAATTGAAGGCACTCATATTATCAGTGAGATGGCTTAGAGATGTGAATATTCAGTCCTGCTCTGGTGCCTGCTAATCAGAGCCATTAAGAGAGGCTTCTTAGAGGATTTTTCATTTATTTATGGAAAGGTATTTTTGCATGAAAACCCAGTTAAGCTTGACAGCTTGTTTACAATAGGACCCCAAAGACACATTACACAATGCACAACAATATAAATATACATTTGAGATGCACACTTGAGCTCATAACATTTGTTAAACATCTGAAGTGCGCAGTGATCAGGTATTCAGTATGGGCTAATTCCCCACTTAAATATGATGTCGACTGGGAGACTGCTGTGCCTTGATAACACAAAGATGACATGTTACCAGGTGTGCCTTTTGTGAGGACAACTATTAGTCATGATACTTATAGAATCAAGCCAAAAATTTGGATGGTTCTTTCAGTTACATCAGACTATTTGAAGAACCATTTTCATGTACATGCGGGCCCCCTTATTGACAGATTGTATCCATGGATCCAAATCTGGGGTCACCCCACATACACATTTGGATTGTGCAGTCACACTGTAAGAGCGAATGTGTCTTGCTTTACTTTCTTGCTAAACTGTAGAAAATATCAGGTTGGCAATCAGCCTGCACACCACCAGAGGGTGACTGGCTGAACATTGACAGGAACAATGGCATAGGTAGATTATTTGACACCCGGGGCCCATAAATTTGTGACAACCCCCATAGGACAAAATTTCATTCATTCATTCATTCATTCATTCATTCATTCATTCATATTTTTCACATTTTATATACCCTTCCTCCATGGAGCTCAGTTTGGTGTTTTTATGCCCTTCTGTTTCCTCCCCTTCTTTTGTCTTCCCAACAACCTTGCGAGGTAGGTGAGACTGAGAGGTAGTCATGACATGACAAGAATAATAATAGTCAGAAAATAAATGCAGTGAATATTTCTCCTCAGTTTGCATAATTCATAGAGGTTATGGCATTTGGATTGCCTTTGTGCAGAATTTTCATTTTGTGAATACACCAATCTCCACACAGTAACCAGATCTATAAAAAATTGTACCATATACTGTACATCATACAATCATAAATGTGCCTAGCTTTGCTTGTTTGACTCATTGAGCAGAGGCTATGAAAAATGGGTTTACACTTCCACAACTGAATATTTGTCCAAAGTTTATCTGCACATATTCCATTGGCAAGAGCTCATTTCATAAGTCCTGATCTTGACTCATGAAGACTCTATTGGCTTGGATGGCAATACAGAAATGCTTCCATTTCCCATCATATTTTGAGGCATTTACTGCCTCTGTGCCGAAGCCATCCCTGGGAAGAGCACAGTGTTGGAAGCGATTGACTTGCACAGAGTTGGAAATGTTCATTATAAAATTCATTGAATAATTAAGCAAAAGGTGACCTCTTTGTAGATATTTTGTGAGCAGAAAGGGACGTTAAATTCCATGGGCTGAATTATTTATTGTGAATGATCGAGACAGGGCTAATAGTTCTTAATTTTAAGTGCTTTTGGTTAAGGAAACAACTGCATAAATCAGTCAACACTGTTAATCCATTTTGAAATGAACTGGTCTTCCCTGATTCATACACCTGTCACCTCATGCCTCCCATCCCCTGATCTCCAGCTGGAAGGGAGGCCGGAGGTGGGTGGAAAGCAGCAGTGAGTGGGCGGAACAGTGATGGGGCAAGGAGGAAAGCAGGTCGGGACTGGGAAGGGCCTGGCAGCAGTGGCGTCCTCTGACTCCACCCCCTTTCTGGCCTCAGCCCACATCATGTGGACTTCAGCCAGCTATGAAGCTGGTGCAGGTCTGAGTTGACCAGCAGCCTGGCACAGGCTTACCCCAAGGCAAGGGAACAAATGGTCCCTTACCTTGAGGAGGCTTCCAGAGGCTGAAACTCTCCTATGGGATATGAATGGTGCCATGTTGGCATTGCTGCATTGCCATGTGGGCAGTTAGATAGGATTAGGCTGTTGAAATATAAGAAGTGCCTATTGAGTGTTTATGAGGCAAAACAGATTATAACTTCTGGTAGTTGTTGTTCCTTAGTCTGGTCATAATTGCTACATTCGGTACTGGGTCAATAACCAAGATGTAAACAACGAATAATGGGAATCTCCTGCACACAGCCTAAAGCCCAGCACATGGACACACAGTTGCCACAGTTCAAGCTCCTAATATGCTAGGAGCCATTGTATGTTCAACCCCAGTTTGGATTCTGCTAAGCGTTCAGGAAAAAGGTCTGTCCATGGAGCTCCTTTGTGCTTGTGCAACCTGAAGCAGGATCTTTCTGTCTGTAGAAAACTGAAGCATGAGGCACAGCGGGAACTGCTGATCTGCTGCTTTGCGGCTCCATTCCCAAGGCCTGGTGCCTGTGAGAGGGGGTGCAGCTCAGGAGCAAAGTCCACCTGTGGTCTCGGCACTGTATGGATGTTGCCTCCTGTTTCCAGTTGTGATTGTTCCATCCTCTCAGAACTTCTGCCTGTGGACCAATCCATGTACGGCACTTGCTGGCATTGTAGCCCACGCTGTATTGAAGCCTTACTATAACCATGGTCTCCTTCTAGTTATGGCCTTGCTGAATGAGTATGGAGAAGGATACCCATCCACCCACAGACATGTTCTGTAGAGCCTGGTGGGGCATTGTCCTCTTGCTCCTCCACAGTTTTGGTCCTTAGCGGGTGAATCGCAGACCCCAAGCCTCTTTCTGTAAGGAAATGATATAGTGGCTGTTTAAGCATTTCTTAATATATGGCAAGCTTTTTGCATTATATTTAATGTCTCATAGGCACTTCTCTTTATTTTGCTTTTAAGGATGTTTGGGACACTTGGCAACTGATGCCAAAGGCAGGTGGGGTGTGTAGAACACTGCCGAAAAGAATAAGCTGTGATCTGTGTGGACTTTAGTCCAAATCATCCCAGGTCATCTTAAGCAAGAGACTCTCTCATCACCTCAACCTCCATCCCCATAAACTCTTTCCAATTTGGGAAGCCAAAGGGGCATGTGGAGTCCTGCTGCCACACCTGGGGCAATTTTGCCTGAGCTGTGGATGTAGGCACCCAGGTGGCAGGCGCCCCCTTCACTTCCAGACTTGGGAAGCCATGGGAGAGGGTGCCGGCTCGCCAGTTGCTTTCCAAGTCAGGGAAGCAATTGGTGAGCACACGTTTTCACCCCTCAAAAAACAACAACAAAAACAACAACAACCCAGCACCCATGGCAGGTGCTATATTGTGCTCCAGGAAAGATATGCCTCTGCCAAGGGGTGAAGCCAGTGATGTCATGTAGCCAGGATGCTCCGGAACGCCGTTCCGGTTGTTCTGTGTAGGGCTGGCTCCGCCCACTGCAGTCGTCGCTGCTGTGCGTCCCGGTAGCTACTTCCTGCGTTCTGGTTGTTAGTGCAAGTAGATTCCACCACTGGGTGAAGCCTTGTTACTAATTCTCGCAGCACCAGTAGTGTGCAATGCACAAAGTTTCATGAGCAAAAACACTGGCACTGAAGCCTTCTGAAAGGGGTGTGTGTGTGTGTGTGTGTGTGTGTGTGTGTGTGTGTGTGTGTGTGTTTAATATGGAAAGTTTATTCAGAGCTATGTACTTCTAGTGGGGGGAATATGACCCCAGAGAGTGTGAATTTAACCATTTGTGTAATCTTCTCTCTTTTTTTTTTTGGACACAAAACAGAAAGCCGAGCTGTGCAAATGCAGTCACAGCATATCTTTTCTGCCTCTTGCGTGTTATATATAGCTTTAATACCCCACGAAATTGAAGTACTGAACTGTGCCCTATATCTGACTCTGCCCTTAAACTATCCAGAGTTAAACATGACAGATGCACCATGGCTTGAACTGCGGAAGTTTGCATCCAGCTCAATCACGGAGCATTTCCATTAAACGCTGAAGCCTCTCCCCGAACCCCGGCAGTCCCTCTGCTGCCTGATTAAGTAGTGTTATGGGTAACACCATGCAAGAGGGAAGTGGCGGATGGCCCCAGGACACAGATAGCTGGCCTTGCCAACCTCAACCTCATTTTCTCCTGCTCTGCCTTTTGCCTTTGCTTCTTTTGTATACTCAAGCATGAAGTATCACAGGACTGCTCGTTTGAGGGGTTGCTTTTGTGCTTTGCTTGGTTTTTGATTCTTTCTCTCCTTAATTTTTTTCTGAACATGATTGTATGCTTATGGCACTAGACAAAGCTTGTATTGCAAAACAGTCAAATGGAAAGGGTGAGAGCAGACGGGTTTGGGCTTTCACTTAGGGAGCAATCCTAACCTGGAGTTAGGCCATCAAAGTTTGGCCAGTACAAGGACCACTGTAAAGTGCATTTGGACCACTCTTGGAGTCAGGGGGGATGGCAAATGCCTGTGTGCTGGACTCTCTGACTCTGAGAATGGTCCAAACATACTTTATGGTGTCCCTTGTGCTGGCCAAACTTTGCTGGCCTAAGTGGGCCAGCCTAACTCCAGGTTAGGATTGTGCTCTTATTGTGTATGTGTACATAATTAGAGTCCTGCTGAACTGAACTTTGCTTCCATTGAGTCCAGTATCCTAGGAAAGCAATGATCATGAAGGCAACTGTCCTGCCTCTGTGCTAAGAAGGCTGCATTTAGCTAACATGACTGACAGACTGATCTGGTAGAACTATCACCTTTGAATTTGCCTAATCTTTTTTTTTTTAAAAACTGTTGGATAAACAATTAACTTCATTCATTAATTAGTGCAGTGATGGTGAACCTATGACACACATGTCAAAGGTGTCAAAGGTGACACACCACAGCGTTTTGGGTGACTCACCAGCATTTGCCAATACCCAACAACAACAACACGTCAGGGACGTGGTGGCGCAGTGGCTTAATCCACTGTTGCTGGGCTTTCCAACCGGAAGGTTGGGAGTTCAAGACTGCGCGACGGAGTGAGCTCCTGTTGCTTGTCCCAGCTCCTGCCAATCTAGCACTTCGAAAGCACCTAAATGCAAGTAGATAGAGACCACTTCGGTGGGAAGGTAACAGTGTTCCGTGTGCTATGGCGTATAGTCATGCCAGCCACATGACCACAGAAGCTTGTCTTCGGACAAAACGCCGGCTCTACAGGCTTTGAAACAGAGATGAGCACCGCCCCCTACAGTCGGTCACGACTAGACCATTTGGTCGTGGGGAAACCTTTACCTTTTTAACAACAACTGAAGGTTTTTTTTCTAATGATTTGATTTTTTGTAATGATTTGATGTTTCTTTATACAATGCATAGACCCATACATGATAGGACTATATTTTAAAAATAAATGAATATGTAATAATTGTTTCTCTTTTATTGGGAGTGGGGAGTCATATGCCAACAGAGTCAAGTTAGGCATTTTTGACACGGCAAACCCAAAAGGTTCACCATCACTGAATTAGGGGCTGTATAATGATGTATTTTTTAAAAAAATCTATCTTGAACCTATCACCAATCAGTTTCATTGAGTTTGAATGTATATAATTTTTTTGGTGAAGACTGGCAACCATTTGTCAGACAGGAATCTTCCACATTCTGTGTGTGACCACCCAATCCTGTTCAGTCGATAATCATGTGCGCATGTGGTGAGGAAAAAGAGATTGCATCCAAGCCCCCTGCCCCCTATTCCCACACATCCAAGTGAAAGTCTTTAAAAAGCCTGTGAAGGCACAAATGTGCATGTGTAAGTCTGTACGTGTGACTTTGCTTCTTGTAAGTCTAAGACTATGTGTCCACAATCAGACCTTGCTTCTATCCCTCTGCGCATTCAATGAATATGTGAAGGGAGCTCTTGTAAGTTTGTTTCTGTAGTAGGAGTACCCTCCTAGTAGGAAAGATAATTTTACCAAAGTTCTTCAGCTCATTAGAAATCTAGGGAAATAGAAGAGTGGTAAGCTTCCATAGTGCTTCATGGATATCACGCCCAATTCTATTGGACCCCACCACCAGCAGAACACAGGTTCTGTTGGTGGAACTGCTGGAAAACAGCCATAAAGTGCACTCTGGCAACATGCTGAGCCGTGTACTGCCCAAGTACTAGCGGGAAGCCCGGAGCCTCTGGACACTTACTAGGGCAGGTAAGCCAGTGCAAGAAGAGGGAGAGGAGAGGGAGGAACAGGAGTGGGGAGGGAGCAATTTTGGGCGGGGAAGGGGCAGAACGGAAACAGGGGGGCTGTGGAAAGAGGTGCTTCTGGCAGCGATGGTGTGGGCTGGATCCTTTCCCCCCTCAGCCCCCTTTCTCTCTTCTGACTTGCGCCAGAAAATTGCTAGTGCAGGTCTGAAGAACAGGAGGTGTACAGAAGTGTGGAGCCAGAGGCGTCTAGAGGTGTAATGCTCTTTCCCCTCTTAACCTCCCAATCCACCCCACCCTACCCTGCTGCACACAGCCTGCTTGTTTAGAGTTTTATGCTAGTTATTTTTGGATATTAAAATTTGCTTTGGCTTAGATAGAACATTGATTCTAGGACATTTCAATGCACATGAATTTGCAAGATATTGGATAGTCTAACACTTGGGATGTCCTGCCAAAATCCAAAGCATTAAAAACAAACAACCTACTTTCCTCTGAAGGCACAACATGAAATTACAGTTTAAAAAAATTCAAACCTTATCATAATTTCACTCTTCCAGGTTTAATTAAGGTTATAGTTACTCAGAGTATCTGACAGTCAGGACATAAATGCTTAACATTATACTGCGGCTGAACTATTTGTAGCAAACTTAGAATTCAACGTTTTTAATGAATTTGCATGATAGAAAAGCAAGAGTGTAAAGTTCACGTCTTTGATGTTCACCGCAGATAAATGATTCATAATTCATTATTTGGCATCCATAAATGTGTAATTTCCTGTGCGTGAAGTTTAGGTTATGGACCTTCTTGTTTATGTGAGGCGTGATGGTTCCGTAGCGCTGAAAAATAGCTCTGCAGTTGTATCACACAGACAGAGCAATGGCTGCTAGGAAACTTTGGGCCCACTTCAGTGTGGTTCTCACTTTAAACAAAATAACGCAAAGAACACTTACCCTGTCCTATTCAGGCACCGTGGCAATGCTGCACAGACACTGGTATGAGTGACATATCCTATGCCTATCCAGTAGCACCGACTCTGTGGGTGCAGAGGTGCTGCCGCACCTAGCCTTAGCCTGCTCATGTGGCACATGCAAACAGGCCAAGGGGCACCCCCATCCCCATGGTCGCCTTGCTGCCCTTAGCCTGTTTGTCGCTGGGCCAGGTGTGGTCTGCCAGGGTCCGCCTGGTGGAGGGCAAACAAGCCGAGCCGAGGGCAATGCGAGCGTGCACTCTGGTTGCGACGGGAGGTGATCACTGTGCATGCTCAGGCTCTCCAGAGATCGCGAGCGTGCTCAGTGGTCACCTTGTATCACAACCACTGCGCATGCTCATGCTGCGCTTGGCTTGTTCACCATTCTGCCGTGCGGGCCCTGGCGGACCACGCCTGGCCCAGCGACAAACAAGCTGAGGGCAGCAGCAAAGGGCAGCACGAGCATGCGCAGTCGTCGCCTCGTGTTGCAACCACTGTGCATGCTCACTCCAGCAGCAGGAAGAGCCAATGGGATATGGCAGCATCCCACTGGTTCCTCCTCTGGCATCCTGATTCTTCGGCTGGCTGCGTCAAGGGG
Source organism: Lerista edwardsae (assembly GCA_029204185.1). Taxonomy (NCBI): domain Eukaryota; kingdom Metazoa; phylum Chordata; class Lepidosauria; order Squamata; family Scincidae; genus Lerista; species Lerista edwardsae. The sequence continues at coordinate 9,947,430 of JAJKFI010000045.1, read as the reverse complement.
CGTGGCTACATTGGGGGCATGGCTACATCGGGGCATAGCTATATTGGGGACATATTTTACCGCTGTGTGGGCGTGGCTATGTCAGGGCATGGCTACGTTGGAACGTGGCTACCAGGCACCCCCAATATTGAGATCAAATCAGCTCTCTTGTGCCTGTCCAAGCAATGCCATGCCAGCAACAGCTTCCCCATGAGCAGTAGCAGTAAATAATAATAATAATAATAATAATAATAATAATAATAATAATTTTTCCTCTGACGTTAACCAAGGTGGTTTCCATGGGTAGGCTTTTTTCAACCGCATATAGGGGTTGTTACAATCACAAGTTCTATCTTTCAAGAACCGTCCAGGTGGTATCCTTCACAGTAATGCTGACAGCATCCATGGAAACTCAAACACAGCCCACCATTGCAGAGCAGCATTCTAGCATCAGTGTGAGTGCAATCCTAACCTGGAGTTAGGCTGGCACAGTTACACCAGCAAAATTTGGCCAGCACAAGGGACACCGTAAAGTATGTTTGGACCACTATCGGAGTCAGAGGCCAGCACACAGATGCGCACCATCCTCCCTGACTCTGAGAGTGGTCCAAACGCACTTTACAGTGGCCCTTGTGGTGGCCAAACTGTTCCAGCCTAACTCCAGGGTAGGATTGTGCTCTGTGTCATCAGTTGACATCAGTGTGATGCCCCATGTGACATTCCTGTGAAATCTGTTCATCACTGCATCCACCCAGCCCGAACAATGGTGGCCACAGAAGTACCACTAGGGTGAATGGTGCATAGTGTGGGGCGCAGGTGCAGGGCCAATGAGTGGCCAACACTGGGTGGACGCCCCCTGTCAGCTTCTGGGAATGAGCCACACAGTAATAGGCACGTTTGCATGGGGAGATGCCCAAAGAACACAATACACACATACTCTATGCACTGATGCTGTAGCACCCCACTTCCAGTTATGGGACATCATCAGCCAAGGGATTGCTAAGAACCCCTACAACCAGAAGCGGTGGAACCCAATGCCGTGCATTCCCATGGGGCTCCCATCCTCCCTGTGGGGCCCCTGCTCACCAAGAAAAACAACTGTGGTGCCATGCACGGCACCTGGAAATAGTTGGTTGTGACATGATGACATCACCACCAACTGCTTCGAGGAGGCCCATGTTGAGCAGTGCAGATGCAGGGGCAGCTGGGAGGGCCCAAAGCACTGTTGCTGTGCGAGCCCCACTGACTTACAGTTCATCGAGATCCCAGCTGCAGCAGCAGGCGATAAGCTCACTGTGCTTGTGCGGAGGCCCCCAAAGTGCGGGACCCAGTGTGACAACATTGGTCACATTGGCTTAAGGCCGGCCGTGCCTACAACCAGGGTTCAGGTGCCCTGATGCCACTCACACAAGCACACACATCCAAGGAATGACTTTTTTACCACAGCAGAGGAAAGGCCCTTCTTCTGCCCTTGGAAGAAGGCAGCCCCGTGCAACAGAGACACAAAACTCTCTATGGTGATGGCTTGAGTCCCTGCTGGGTCATCCTCTATCTGGAGCAAACCTTTTTGCCAGAGAGGGGCTGGGGCAGGTCACAAGGGGATCCTTATCAGTGTTCAGGGAAAGCAGGAGCCTGGTCACAAGATGCAAGCTGGGAGCCCGGTTCAAGTCCAGCCAAAGCACATGTTCTAACTAGCAAGGGGCTCACCTTTTGCATGACCGGCCAGAAACACACATAGCAGGGACCAAAAAAGAAGAGAGGGAAGGGGGCTAAAAACTCAGACTGGCTATTACAAAGCTGCTCTCCAGCCACCCAGCCACAGCAGAAGGCAAACAGTGTGTGGCTCCTCCAGGACGATGATGATTTTTATGCCACTTTTCAACCATTTAACACCTTGTACCACCACAACCAGGCACAAATGGCTGGGAAGGTGTAGCAGATGGACCTGTCGGAGGACGCACCGCCTGGGCCAATTGTGGTGCTGGCATGTGACACAGGGCACCTCCAGCAGTGGCCTCCCCTTCTGGCCACAGCCACACATAAACACCCTTTGCTTCATCACTGGCACCGGCATGGCCATCAGTCTGCTGCCCTTCTGTTCACTTGCCACAGTTTGCCTCTTTGACTGGTGGCAGCAGAGAACAGGAGGCTCATGATGGAGCCCGAAGAGTCACAGTTTGAGACTGCTGTAGATTCTGGGAGGTGGGGGGTCCTCCCCACTGCAGATCCCATCCTGAGGCAAGAAACAGCAAGGCTGGGAAGAAGGGATCCCTGTCTGCTAACAAAGAGGCAACAAGGGTGATCCAGCCAAGGCTTTTATTGAACACTCTCAGTGATTCAGCAGCACCTGAAAGGGATCCACACACGTAGGGTTGCCAGTATCATCTCTGCTCAGCAGGGCTGCTGCAAGTTATCCAACAGACATTGCAAGTTATCCAACAGACAGCCAAATAACAGGTGCCCGTCAGCACTTGTGGAACTGGCCACACAAGTTGGAACCACTGTCTGGTTCACTCAGAGGTGGATCTACAGGGAGGGCAAAGCTCTAAGTGTTGCAAGAAGCCTTACCCTGTCATGTAAATCCCGCCTCCCCCTTGCTGCTGTAGCCAGTAAGCAACGCCAAGATGTTGCTTTTCCCTGTGAGAATTGGCTCAAATGGTGCAGGAGAGGAGTGATTTCCACTGCAAGGTAAGGCTTCTTGCAACACTTAGAGCTTTGCCCTCCCTTAGATCTGCCTCTGGGTTCACTGTCTGGACAAGTTGGTTCACTGTCATGGTGTCTGCAAAGCCATAGGGACTAGACTAGAAGGAGTAGCTAGGGAACCTCTCTGAGCAACAGCTAGGCTTCCACTGGGCACTGAGAGCAGATAGGTTGCAGGCTTCTCATGGGGTCCTCACAGTATCTTCACCCGTGGGACAGCGGCCTGAGGGGAGCAAGGAGAAAGAAAGAGAAGAACTTGAGAACAGCATCAGTTGCACCTGTTCTCTAGATTGAGATGCATGCCCAGTGTTTGTGAGGGAGGGAGAGTGGGACTACCAAAGTGTACATGCAGTGGGTGACACCATGTCCGTGCTGGAAAGTTGATTAGGATTTGAGCCTTAGGTTGCCATCCTCTCTTACTCAGCGGAAACAAACACCTCTACCCATAGTACATCTACTTATCTCAAGTCAAGTCTACTTACCCCAATCAAGTGTGGAAGTGTGGTGAAATTCTCTTCACTACCTTGCAGGTAAGGCAGGCCTCCCTCACTGACAGCCCAAACCTAACCTGTGTTGGAGCAGACAGGCAGGCTTTTTGGTTTGTTACCTGCTCGGGATCTCCAGGCTCAGTCTGGCAATATGAAAATAAAACAAAACACCACAATTATTAAATTGAATACTATACTTGAATGCCTATACTTTTCATAATGTATCAGTGTGAGTGTACATGTTTGCATGTCTATTCAAGAATTTACTAATTGTGTGCATGTTATTGAATGTTGCCAAATCATCACATCGAAATGATTTCTAGAATAACGCATTTGCTGCCCTGTGATGTAGAACCAAACGTATGTAACAAGTTGAACATACCTCCATGATAGCGTGCTCAGATTCTGGCTGATTAGAACACGCTCAGATCCTGCCAGAAGATTTCAATTCATTCATCACACTATTAACCTCATCATCTTTTAACCAGCCGCGTAACAAATGAGCTTTCTTTTCATCACAAATGCTATGTGCTCCCCTCCCCTCCACCCGGGAAAATCCTAATGTTGAAGCTTGCTTCCCGTCACAGCTGCAGCCAGGTATGTTGCTGATTAGCTCATTCAAAAGGAAAAAAAAATGTTAATCACATCTCTATGAGGAATAGACTTGAGTAGCTAATTTAAAATACTTCCCCGGATTACATTGTCAGATGCACTTTGAAAGAAAGGCAGGGAACTTTCGCCAGGCAAGCAAACGTGTGTTACGGGGACGGTAAAATTTACTTTTCACAAAAGGAGCCTACAGTAATAACGCATTCAATTCTATTTCCCAGAATGCTTCTTAAGTATGTTAATAAAGTCTTTATTGTGTCTGCTTATAAAAGTCGCCACCATTTCCCATTAGAAAGTCTCTGTTTATTCATCAAACATTTACTGACAGTGACTGCTGGGAGCAAGCTCGGATTTCCACTCCATTACACGTTTGTGGCATAAAACACATTAATTATAGATATATTACAATATTCAACTCATTGAGGAAAAATTAGATGATCAAGGCTCATTTTCCTTGACAATAAGCAAGTTAATGAAAATACTAATTACCTGATGATGAAGTGGAGCCTCCAGGATGGAATGTTGAGCATCTGTAGAAGAGGTGGGTGAATCCAGCGCGGAATATTAAAGTCAGAAGCCCCGGAAAGTCTAAACGGTGGTTCACAAGGTCATCAAGCACTCTTTAATCACAGATCAGAGGGTAGTTAGTTTACAGCATGAACTTTTATAGCCGGCGATGGTGGAAGCCATGAAGCAGCAGGCAAGCAAAATATCCCCTTCCACATATCCTTTCTATGAACCGAACTTGTTGGACTGTGCTGGTGGTTGGGATTGAATGCCGATTTACACTTTCAGAAGGCTCACATAGAACAGTCCACTGGGGATTGAGCCATTTAGGTGCAGGTAGGGGAATCAAATGGTTCCAAAAGCTCCTGGAGTGTAGAAAGCGAGAGAGAAAGTCCCTAAACTAGCTCTTTCCCTAATGTGTTCGTTTGCTATGTGCAGGAAAAATTTAGGCAAAGAGAAAATGGGCAGTGCAATCCGATTGCGCTCCTTGCGTCGACACTACGTCATAGTGCCGATGGGGGGCTCCAGCCTCACCTAAGCAGTGTTGGATATGGTGCTGGCTTGTCGGCCTCGCCAGTCCGGCACTGCTTAGGATTGAGCCCTAAATCATGCATACAACCCCAAAGTCATTCAGGGCGCAATCCTAACCAGGTACAACAACTATGGAATTCTCTTCCAGGGAAACTAAGAACCTCCCCCTTCCTCATGGCCTTTCGGTGGGGGTCTAAAAACATTTTTGTTCCATCCTTCGTTTGTGTGATGTGTTGTTGTCTGTTGTTGTCTATCATTATCTGTCCCTCCTTCCCCTCCCCAAAAACTGTTTTATATATTGTTCTACATTGTTAGCTGCCTTGAGCATTTTCTGCCACTGTTTCTGCCACTCCTCCTCCTGATCCCTTACTGAAAACTATTGGTGGATTCCTCAAAACTGTGCCAAAAATAAACAAAAGTGGTGCTATTTTTGTGAAATTGATCTAAATTTGTGTCAAACTCTCAAACTAAGCAAAAGCTGTATTTTTCGTGTTTGACCTATATTTCATTTTATGTAGCATTTTCAGTAGAAATTCTCATTATTTAGCATTCTGTGTTGATTACTGAAAAAAAAACCATCCCTACCTTTGACCAAGATTTGATCCTGAAATTTTTCACATGATCACTTTCTCATTTTTTTTTGAATGAACATTGCCAATTTGCTCCATGTCGATTTCCTTTAAGAGCGCAATCCTAAACTGGAGTTAGGCTGGCATTAAGCAAGCAAAATTTGACCAGCACAAGGGCCACCATAAAGCGTGTTTGGACTACCCTTGGAGTCAGGGAGGATGGCTCACGTCTATGTGCTGGCCTCTCTGACTCTGACAATGGCCCAAACATACTTTACACTGTCCCTTGTGCTGGCCAAACATTGCTGGCTTAGTTTATGCTGGCCTAATTCAGTTTAGGATTGCGCTCTAAGTCTTATAAAAGTGTCTCCAGGAATGTCTATTAGGGCACAATCCTAACCTGGAGTTAGGCCGGCACAGTTAGGCCAGCAAAGTTTGGCTGGCACAAAGGACACTGTAAAGAATGTTTGGACCACTCTCGGAGTCAGAGAGGCCAGCACACAGACGTGCGACAATAAGGGCACAATCATAACCAACTTTCCAGCACTGTCATAGCTGTGCCAATAGGGCATGTTCTGCATTTTGCAGAGGAGTACTAGTCACAGAGGCCTCCTCAATGTAAGGGAATGTTTGTTCCCTTACCTTGGACCTGCATTGACTTTACCCCAGTGCTGTGTAAATTGGATTGTGTCCTAAATGTTTCTGTTTTGTGAATTCATTCCAGCCTAAGCCATTTGAAAGAATTATATATTCTAAGTTGAGGTTTATTTTATTCTGATGAGTCACCTTCATAATCTTTCTTATAATGTCCATCATCCTTATTGAGCATCTTCAGGTGAATTTAGCACTGTATCAGCACCACTACTCTTCCACATTTATTTAATGTAGGGATGTGATAGATGCTATTCAGGCACAACATGGCATTTTACCATAAGTCTTTACAGTCTATGTATGTTATACTGTATATGGCATATGCACTAAGCTTAGCCTGCAGCTTCCCTTATATTGCTGTGCTAACACTCTCCCAAATTGTAGAGGGATAATTGAACTGCTTCATTTCAAAGCACAAGAAAATGCATGCAGACAGAAATCCTACACTCAGCAGCATAGATAACTTAGAACTAGCTCAAGGGAGATACAGGACATTGTTATTGCTATGTATCATGGAACTAATGGTTACATTTATCTTCCAATATCTCTGCCTTGCTATTTAAGGCACAATCCTAACCTGGGCAGGTTAGGGCAGCACAGTTAGACCAGCAAAGTTTCGCTGGCACAAGGGACACCGTAAAGTATGTTTGGACTACAGATGTGTGCCATCCTCTCTGACTCTGAGAGTGGTCCAAATGCGCTGTACAGTGGTCCTTGTGTTAGCCAAACTCTGCTGTCCTGACTGTGCTGGCCAAACTCCAGGTTAGGATTGTGCTGTGAATGTTTCATTTTGAAGCTGGACTAATAAAGTTTTATCTATGTATCAGTAGCATAGCAAGTGGGGGATGGTCCACCTGGGTGACGCACCCTGGGAGGTGACAGATGTTCCACCTGAGCCCCTGCTGAGTGGAGGTCCATCCACATTTGGCAATGGATAGCCCGTCCTGCCCCCAAGTTCTGAATGGCTACAAATGGGCACCCCAGGGCAACCACCAATTCTAATCTGCTCAGTTCCTGAATGGATGAGAGCGGTGGTTCCCAAACTTAGGTCTGGGATCCACTAGTGGGTTATGGCCCAATTTTTGGTTGGTCATGACACTGACAAGGCATATAAGGCTATATACATCAAGCGTTAAATGCTACTTGGGGGATGAAGCACTGCTACCCAATCACCATTATTGCCCCAGAGGCTTGTGTGGCAGGGAAAGCGAAACTTTTTTTTAGATGGGTCTCAAGTGGTTCTCAATCATTTTGCACTGGGATCCACTTTTTACAATAGCACTCTTGTCAGGACCCACTAGAAGTCATGGCTGGAAGTGACATCATCAAGCAGGAAGTGCCATCATTGTAATGTAATCAAATGATATTCCTGGAGTGCAAACTGGAATTCTTGGACTGCAGCAATATACAACCATGAAACTTCCCTGACAGAAAGGAAAATTAGGTCAAAATATTATGTAAAATACTAAACTATAAACAAAATGTTCAATAACCCTCACTTGAAAATTCAAACTGTGAACACTCACAAAAGGAATATAGCAAAAGTAAAGGCTGCAGTTTCCAAGATGGCTGCTCCCAGCTTTCTGCCACCCACCAAGTGGGTCCCGACCCACAGTTTGAGAAACACTTGGAGATTCAGAATTATGCCATTTAAGATCCAAAATGAATCAGGAAATAACTTTTGAACATGCTTGGTGACATGTAGCACTGCCTGGGAATGTCTTCAGGTTTTGCAACACAATTGACATTCATAGAGAGATCAATAATGTCATCACCTTTTTGTTGTACTGGAGGACTTCAAGACATGCAAGGCCAGGCCTCCTGTTTCCAAGGATGTACCCAGGCAAGAGTAAGCCTGAACTCAACCTACTTCAGATTCCGATCATTCAACCACTGGATTCATAGCCTATCAGAATTAGAGCACAAGCCTAACCTGGAGTTAGGCCAGCACAGTTAGGCCAGCAAAGTTTGGCCGGGACAAGGGACACTGTAAAGTATGTTTGGACCACTCTCGGGGTCAGAGAGGCCAGCACACAGACATGTGCCATCCTCCCTGACTCCGAGAGTGGTCCAAACACACTTAACAGTGTCCCTTGCGCCAGCCTAACTCTAGGTTAGGATTGCGCTCTTAGGCAGGTCTCATGTTTAATCTGGAAATTTCTCTTTCCCAGCCAGAATTTGGGGGTTTGATCTGCATTCCAGTTGTGGTGCAGTTTGGCACCATTCCTATAGATTTCGGATGGATGCAGGGCAGGCCAGAGCAGTGCCACCATTGCTGCAGAGAGTACAGAGCGGCACAGAGCCAGCGACCATCTTCTTTCCTAACTATCCAGTTCTATACCATTCTGGCCTTTTCCTCATTTTATTCCCGCTCCAATTGTAAAAGCACAGCTAAGCATACAAGGAGCTCTCTTTCCATGTACGCTCTGAATGAAGCCGTGCATATTTTGAAGCCGGCTTTTCTCAGAGAGAGGTGAAGACCCAGCGTGACACATGATTATGTTACACACAAGGACATTATCAATAGCCTCCAGCAGTAGGTTGGAGGAGGACGAAAAGCTTGTTCCTCCTTGTATCAGGTCCCCGAGCAAGCAACTGACTGCTGAGTCTTCACTGAAGGGTAACCGCTGGGGACCAGCCAGGACCAGCTGGCAGGTTTTCAGGGGAGTGTCCTTTGTGTTGTGACTGATTGCTGAGCTCCTACCTTGCCTGCTAGTCAAAAATCTGGCAAGACAATCCTTTGATGAACACCACTTGGGGATTCGATGCCGTGCTTCTCCAAATGCTCAAAGCACTTCGCACGCATTAGCGCTGTAATCTTTCCAATAACGCTGTAAGGTAGGTCAGTATGATTATCACCACATTATTACCAATGGGGCACGAGGATGAGAGGGAGCTCCTGGCCAGACAGAGCCAGAGATCTCCTTCTGTTCTCCCAGTGAATGCCTGGTGAGGCGAGCCACTCACTCACAGCTCATACATTTCACGGTTACACCACACTCAGGGCCGGCTGTAAGCCAATTACACCAATTGCTCCCAATTGGGCCACATGCCTACAGGGGCCCCATGCAAGGATAATCTAGTCTTGTCAAATGCACAGAACAACACATTGCAGTGGACACCTCGCACCAACATTGCAGGTTTATGGAGAATAGCAACTATTTTAATTTTTCTTCTGAATTCTAAAAAAAAATCAGTAGCTTTGGTTTATATTTTGAATTTTTTACTGAACTGTAATCATATGATATGCTACTTGATAATAAAAAAAGGTAAAGGTTTCCCCATGACCGAATGGTCTAGTCATGACCGACTGTAGGGGGCAGTGCTCATCTCCGTTTCAAAGCCTGTAGAGCTGGCGTTTTGCCCGAGGACAAGCTTCCGTGGTCATGTGGCCAGCATGACTCTACGCCATAGTGCACGGAACGCCGTTACCTTCCCACTGAAGTGGTCCCTATTTATCTCATTGCATTTTTAGGTGCTTTTGAACTGCTAAGTTGGCAGTTGCTGGGACAAGCAACGGGAGCTCACTCCATTGTGCAGTCTTGAACTCCCAACCTTCCGGTCGGAAAGCCCAGCAGCAGCAGTTTAACCTGCTGCGCCACCACGTCCCTAGTTGATAACAGAACAGCATAAAAATGTATTTCATTTTAAAGTGCATATTTTGATTGCTTTCCATTCTACCGTCGAGATAAAAAACCTATAATACATTTTAAGTATATCTCTGAGGATGCAATCCTGGAGTTAGGCCTGCACAGTTAGGCCAGCAAAGCTTGACCGGCATGAGGGCCACCATAAAGCACATTTGGACCACTCTCAGAATCAGGGATGATGGCGCACGTCTGTGTGCTGGCCTCTCTGATTCTCAGAGTGGCCCAAACATACTTTACGGTGGCCCTTGTGCAGGCCAAACTTTGCTGGCCTAACTGTGCCGGCCTAACTCCAGGTTAAGATTGCACCCTAAGAGTCTACACTGTGAACTTAGAGCACTGCAAAAAATGTTTCCAGTTGTAAACAACTCATAAGGCCAGCCCTGACTGGATGTAAATACATTTTACTTCCAAAAAAAATTAAATCAGAAATAGCATCCAAATTCTTTCTCTGCTGTCGCTTCCAAATATGTGTCTAGTCATACACATGTCTAGTCATACCCCATGTGACTATGTACCCTTGGCACATGTGCTAGAACATGTGCCCTTGGCACATTTTCAAAAGCAGAAGATCCAGTAATTTTTTTTCCCACATGACCATAGACTTCTGAAAAGAGAGGCTCTGATCTCCATGGTGAGCTGCCTGCTGCTACAAGTTGATAGCTGCCGCATCAGTTTCCCATGAGTTGGGTAAAGTGGCCTAGCACAATCTTTTGGAAGTTTGCAATGTTGCAATTAGGCAACTTTGTCTCCAGGTCACCACAAGCCAAGCAATCAGGGCAGCATGTATTCTCCACTGTTTTTTAAAATCAGAATTCCACACGAAAGTAACCTAAATTATGTACCAGGAAAAGCTGAAATCTGTGACCCTCATAAACGATGCAAGTTAAGCAAATGTGCATATGTTTCCCGCATTTGCATAATATATTCTTCAGCTAGATATAGGGTAGGCCTGTAAATTATGCAAGGATCTGATGTCCTGCCCTCCTGACAACTGGAAAGCCTCTGGAACTGCCTTCAAAAATGTTACCAGACATTGTGCACATCATTTAAAGTTTCTTTTTGCAGCCACAAATGTGACAGGAAACTCGCTCTAAAAGAAATGAAATTAAGATTGAGTTTCTTGAGCTGCTGAGAATGGAGCCGATGCCAGATTCAGAACACAATCCTAACCTGGCGTTGGGCCGGCACAGTTAGGCCAGCAAATTTGGCTGCCACAAGGGACACTGTAAAGTATGTCAGGAACATTCTCAGAGAGACCAGCACACAGACATGCACCATCCTCTTTGACTCTGAGGGCGCAATCCTATATTTCGCTCGAATGTCGAGGCAGGCCAGCCAACGCCATATCCTGGCGCAGTATAGGTGAGGCTGGAGCCTCCCCATGGTAAGGGAGCGTGTGCTCCCTATGTGCTCCTTGGTTTCCCCACCCTAAAGAGTGGGCGCAGATCCAAGGAGACCACACAGTCAGAATTGGGGCCGCACGACCTCGTGGACAGGCTTAGGATGTGGCTGTATGCCACCTCCCAAGCCCGCCCACATCCCATCCCCTGCCTCCCTCCCTCGCTCCAATCCCCGTGCCGCCTCGACATGGAGACTCCCTCGTGCCGACTGGCTTTGGTTGGCATGAGAGAGGCTGAGCGCGGGCACAGCAGGGCCTGCACTGCCTGCAGCGCCAGTCCTGTTGCTCAAGCGCTGACGTGGGGGTGCACATTGGCACCCCCGCATCAGCGCTAAGCATGCAGCATTGGTGCAGCCCTGTTGCGCCAACGCTGCACGGTCTATAGGATTGCGCTGCCCGAGTGGTCCAGCCCCACTTTATAGTGGCCCTTGTGCCGGCCAAATGTTTCCAGTCTAACTGTGCCGGCCTAACTCTAGGTTAGGATTGAGCCATCAGTTACTTTTCTGCATTTGCACAGAATTGCAGGATGCTGCCCAATCAGTACTCAACATCCCCATTGTACTAGCATTGTAACATTAGTCAGCTTTCATTCTGCAGGAAAGTTGTCCGTGTTTAGTGAACCCAGCATAAAGGTAAAGGTTTCCCCATGCGGTCTAGTTGTAACCGACGGCAGGGGGCAGTGCTCATCTCCATTTCTAAGCCGAAGAGCTGGCGTTTGTCCTGAGGACAAGTTTCCATGGTCATGTGGCCGGCGTGGCTATATGCCAAGGCACACAGAATGCCGTTACCTTCCCACCAAAGGGGTACCTATTTCTCTACTTGCATTTTTACATGCTTTCCAACTGCTGGGTTGGCAGAAGCTGGGACAAGCGACGAGAGCTCACTCCTTCGCATGGTCTTGAACTGCCAACCCTCCAGTAAGCATGCTCAGCAACAGCAGTTTAACACACTGCGCCACCACGTCCCACTGAACCCAGCATAGTAGAGTGCTAAGAGCTCTTCTAAATGAAACTAGAATATGCAGAATGATTTTAATGCAATGCAGAGTTTAATGCTGAGATTCTTTTTCTGCAAATGGCTACAACAGATTGCTGTTCATTCCTATTTGAATCCTCTTTGCCTCAGCAGGCTCATATGACTACTGGAATGGACTGTCAGGGACCAAATCCTAGGGGCCAGCAGTGCCAATGGAACCTACATTCTGGCTGCCCAGTGTACTATGCAGCTGTCCCAAAAGGCATCATGTCATGGAATGCAGCTACACTCCTGCTATATACTGTATCATGCTGCAAGCGGTGAGCAGCAGTGGCCATTCCAACGCTGCTTAGGATTGCTCTCTTAATTACAAACAGGGCACTCAGATTCAGAGGCAGAGCTAAGGCATCTGCTACCTGGGTCCAAAAACATTTTGTAGCCACCCTCCACAACAAAATCAAAATTAACTAGTAAAATTGATTGATTGATTGATTGGTTGGTTGGTTGGTTGGTTGGTTGGTTGGTTATAATGTTTGATAGAACACAGATATTCCAACATTGTTTGTTTTATTGCATTCTGCATTAAATCACCTTTCATCATGAGTGGGAGCTGTTGATAGGCCTGTTGTCCAAAAATCCTTCCAATCCCCTTTTAAAATTGTCCAAGCTTGTGGCCAACACCAAATCTTGTGGCAATGAATTCCACTGACTAATTATGCATGGTGTGACGAACTCCCTCCTTTTGACCATCCTAAAACTCAGAGAAGCTGTTCGCATTACACTACATTGTACTCATTCCTCGATGACTGCTTTCAACTTCAAACCCTGCTAGAGCATTACACTAGCGCTTACAGGGCTGTTTTATTATCCTCGCCATGAATTCTCCGTGTCATCTTTGAATATGCACAATGCATTTACAGATGCCCATTGAATGCTGTCAACACATGAAAATGACAAGCCAAGAACAGTTTTGCTCACTACTGAAATCTACAGTACTGTGAACAAGTTGATAACTCACAAAGTCCAGCACAAACAGAATACGAATGTGAACAGCTTTTGTTCTGTTACTGTTTCTGATTGTTTTGAGCAGAAGACGTCTCTGATCGTGCTCACGTTTAACTGACAGAGAGAAATGCAAACTTTGTCAAATGCAATGCAGATTTATAGTTGGAATTCACAACTGTAGAATTTATGGAAATGAATAATCAGTTCCCATCAAATATTCATTTTCGCCTTCCAAGTCACTAATCATTTCAAACACTAATAAAATTAGTTTAATCTCAGTAGAGTCTGCTTTGGGGGATATGAGGTGAACTCCCTTTGGAGTGCTAATTTCACCAGGGTTTGCAAAAAATCAGAATTTCAAGGCAGGCAGGCGATATAAGTATACCCTAAAACACACATTCACACACGCACGACCCAAATCCCAGATTTTGAAGGATGGCAACATTCTTGTTATTCACATAAGAAGCAAATTCCCCCAATGTTAAAATAGAAGATCTTCCTGAAGCAAAGATGTTTTGCTGCACGAAGCTCCAACAGTTTCAAATTCTTCAGAGGCTTAATGCCTAGCTGTAGATATTTGTTAATGTGTTGTTTTTTCCTGACCTGAACATTTTTCTGTGATTTTATCCCTCCAGCATGGCATGCTACAGCTAAGTTAAAAAGACTGTGGGGATACAAAGAAATTATTGCAATGGAGTCTGAAGTTAAATCCCAACATTTATAGAGAACGAGATGAAAAGGAGGCCTTAAATGTCTCCATTCAGTAGCTTCTGAAGCACGGCGGCAACAATCATTGACGTACCTACCATGACACCAGGAAAAAGACGTGAAAACTCTTTTTTAAATCTCTAAATGTTTTTCTCACCCCCCCCCCAATCGGGAGCCATGCCCCCAAGCATACTGCATGCTTTAATTTGTCTTTAATATCAGATGTGCCCTATTGATTTCTGCTTGTATGTTTTCATTCTGAATAATTCAGAGGCAGATTTTTTTTCCTATTATGGTCAATGGCAGAAGCAAATTTTGAAGATAATCAATTGAGCCCTGCCTGATGACTACTTCTGTTGATATCCCCTGAAGTGAGGGAATAGGAAAGGGAAGGGGATAAAATGACACAACAGTCAATTATGGCAATTTGCAGATGTATCAACAGTGGTTTTATGATGGGAGTCCAAATCCATAATAAGGGTCTATAATGCCTACTAATAGTTCATGGTCTTGACTTTTCATCATCTGCTTTCCCCAGCTGAGCAGCATATATCTGTGTTCAATGGGTCCTCCTAGTTATATTCAGGGTGCAAACCTAACCTGGAGTTAGGCCAGCACAATTAGGCCAGCAAAGTTGTACTGGCACAAAGTCCACCATAAAGCACATTTGGACCACTCCCAGAGTCAGGGAGGATGGCACATGTCTGTGTGCTGGCCTCTCTGACTCCAAGTGTGGTCCAATAATATTTTATGGTGGCCCTTGTGCCAGCCAAACTTTGCTGGCCTAACTGTGCCGGCCTAACTCTAGGTTAGGATGGTGCTGTCAATCATATACTTGAAACCACGTACAACCCTATGCTACTATTTTTGTCAAATTGTTTAACACCTATTTTCCCCACTGAGCATGTGCTAGAAATTGGTGGGTTCTGTAAAGGTTTTCTAAGCTTGATCTTTTCAGAAATACAAATAGTAGTCAAGCAAAAATTCTGCCCCCACTTGCCACAGTCACATTGTGTTCCAGAACTTGCAGTTCATAAATTCATTTACAGCATAATTCTATGCATGTACTCAGAAGTAAGTTCTAATGAGTTCAATGCCAGGCATGTGTTGTAGCAGTGGTTCCCAAACTGTGGGTTGAGACTGGTGGGCCGCAAGCTAATTTCAGGTGGTTCGCGAAGCACCTAAAACAGTCATGTTGAAAATATGGGAAGATAAGATACTGGAAAGGGGGAAGCTGTGTGGTTGTTTCGCTTGTGTCAAGGTTGTAAATTGGCTTTTTTCTTTCTGATTCACTTTGCTATTGAAAAATGACTGAGAGTGCAATCCTATACTGTGCTGGATTGGCAAGGCCAGTCGGCCAGTGCCAAATTCAAATGCAGTATAGTGGAGGCTGGAGCCTCCCAACAGGAAGGGCACATTCGCGCTCTTCCTGTTGGGGCAGCTCCAGCCTCCCCTATGAGCTCCTCAGATTTGCACCTGCTAAACAGCAGGCGCAGATCCGAGGAGACCATGCGGCCCGAATCAGGGCCGAATTCAGAGCCCGCCCACAGTCTGCCCTCCCCCCTGCCCACAATCTCCCTCCCTCCACCAATCCCACGCTCGCCCCAACATGGAGCCTCCCTCGCACCAGCCAGCTTCGGCCAATGCGAGGGAGGCTCAGCTATCAGCATTGTGCCGACGCTATGACTTAGGATACCACCTTGAGAAATCACCCAGAGCTAGAAATTTTGAGAACCTCTCTGTTATAGGGTTACAGCCTGGGCCACGGCTGAAAGTGGCAAGTTCCCAGGGGGTGAGCCAGCTGCTGTTTTTCAGGCACCTGAAGCTCTGTCTAAAGTGGCCCCTCCCCTTCCCCTTCAGAGCCATTTGCAGCTGCAAGAGCCAAACAGAGGAGACAGCTCCACTTTGCTCTTGTAGCCATGAATGGCTCTAAAGGCAAGGGGGAGGGACCACTTTGAATGGGTTTTCAAGTGTCAGAAAAACTTAGCAATGAGCCCCAGCACGGTAACTCAGCATGAAATGTGGGCAGGAGGTGGGGTGAGCAAAACAGGGTGGAAAGGGGAAGGAATGGGGTAGACACTGGGCAAGGAGGGGGGCAGGTAGACAGACAGACAGACATGGTTTTGCATCTTAGTATTCTGCTTAATAAGGTGCAAAGGGCCCTAAGATGTCTCTGTATAAACATTACATGAACAACAATTTGGTTGAGTAGTTGCTGGACTGAGTTGGCCTGACCTTCCTGACCCCACTTCTTGCTCCTCCCTCTGTATATCCCCCCCCAAGACAAAACTTGGCAGCCCTAACTCAGTTTCTGAGAAATGACATCTGCTGCCTTTCTCCCTAAATCCAGAGATTTTCTCCCTGAATCCAGATGTGTTGAGTGGATGGGTAGCCCAATCCTAACTTTCCCAGTGCCAAGAAAAATAGTGGTGCCTAAACGGCCACTGCTGTATCCTATGTGGCTGGTGCAGCTGCCAAAGGCCTCCTTGGAAGAAGGGAATTTTTGCCCCTTACTCTAAGTAAAGCCCAGCCTCGCAATGGTGCTCCTTGAGTCTGCACCAGCTATTTTGATGGAACAGACTTGAGAAGTCCCATGTTGGGCTTTCCAGCCCAATGTGGGGCAAAAGATTCAGTGGAGAAGGCGTCTGCCAGGCCAACCCTCTCCTAGGGCCAGTCCTACTCTCCCTGCATCCAGGAATTCCTCCCCCTTCCCCTACCCTCCCCATTTCTCACAGCCCAGTGCCTGCTGATATTTACCTGTTTGCTTTTGGATGCTGGGACCTCATCTGCAGTGGGGCAGGCCTCCCTGCCAGCACTCCTTGCTCTCCAGGTGCTGCAAACATGCTTGACTACATGTTTACAAAACCCAGAGCCAGAGGTCCTGCTGGTGGTAAGGCCCATAGAATTACCTCCTGGTAAGGGAAGTGACACTCCTATATTATTTCACCTCATGAGCAAGGATGAATTTCTGGAATGCAAAATAAGTTCTCAGACCGTGTGTAATAAACTCTAGTGCAGTTTAACTAGATACCACACAATTTATCAGTGGTTCTCAAACATTTTAGCACCAGGACCCACTTTTTAGAAATAACAATGTGTCTAGGACCCTATAGAAGTGATGTCATTAACCTGGAAGTGATGTCATGACTGGAAATGGCATCATCAAGCAGGAAGTGCTTTTCTGAGATTGCAGCAAGCACAGAAATTGTGCCAGTTTTCCTAGATAGGTGGGCTATAAATAAATAAATAAACAAATAAATAAATAAATAAATAAATAAGGGGAGATGAGATAGGAAAGCCAGCCCTGTTCCACCATGAATTCTCTCTGTAACATGACTGCAATAAACCACCACCGCCCCCCAAATCAATATGATTGTCAGCCCTACCCAATGCCCAGTTCAGTGTGATTTGGGACAAAATCAGTTTTAAATCCAACATGTTTTTGGTTTGGGCTGGATTGAGATTTAAATGGTATCAACACCAGAGCACCAGCCTGCAAAATATACACATCCCGTCCTGTCCTCAGTCCTTGACATAAGCTTCCTGGGGACTAACCTTTCCCTACAAATGGGTTTGTGCTTTGTAATGCTCATATAATTTATGCACATATTCTTATCTTGATTTTTAGGATCTCATTCCTGCATTTTTACTTTCCTTGAACCAACTCCCCACCTCTCTTTTGGAAATGAAAAACATTTGGGAAAAACAGTGCATATTTCTCTTTCTTCTCGGGAAAGAAGAGGGCACTCCAAAATCTGGGCTGGAGTGAAATCCGAGCACCTTCCCTCTAAACAGCATTAAAACCCCAGACCAATGAGGAGAGGAAAAGACTAAAAAGAAATTCACCTTACCAGCATCAAGCCTCTGTTTTTAATCCTTTTACAATACTATGGTGGTGGGAGCTGCATTCTGGAGCATTTGTTGAGCCCCATGTTCACTGGATCAGGACCATTTAATTCTTGTATTCCCCTTTGCCTGACCTTTATTCAATAGGAGCCAAGGCACATGTACTTTTTGTTAGTAAATGCAAACGCAGCTCAGTTTTGCTTTCCATAGAGGTCAATACATTTCTCAGTTTGGCGGGTGGGGCTTCCTTCTCAAGTGCTTTTTGGGACCTACCTCCATCAGATCAGGACCATTCTTGTGGTGTCGCATTCTTCTCAATCTGCCTAGGCATGGGCACCTACTCATGAGCAAACACGCAGTTTGCCTCAGTTTCACTTTTCATGGGGCTCCATGCAGTTTCCTTGCCAGCCATCAGAATGTCTGTTTCAGCTTCACGGTCAACCAACAATCAGGTTGCAACCCAATAAGCTGGTCACAACCCACAGTTTGAGAAACACTGAACACTCTTTGACAGTTGTTCTCAAACATTTTAGACTGAGAGACCCACTTTTTAGAATGGCACTCACGTTGGGACCCACCGGAAGGGATGTCATTAACCTGGAAGTGATATCATAGCCAGAAGTGATGTCATCCCCTTCATCCAGGGGAAAGTGCTGCTAGTGTGATGTAATCAAATGGCATTCCTTGAATGCAAACTGGCATTCTTGAACTGAAGGAAATGCACAACCATGAAGCATCTTTGACAGAAAGATTAGGACAAAATATTATGGAAAAGCACTGAACTAAAAAAAAAAATATTCACTTGAAAATTCAAACTATTAACACTCACCAAAGGAATATAGCAAGAGTAAGGTCTGCAGTTTCCAAGTTGGCTGCTCCCAGCTTTCCGTGACCCACCTGACATCAGATCATGACCCACCAAGTGGGTCCCAACCCACAGTTTGAATAACATTGCTGTATGATGTAGTGGTCTGTATAAGCATCAGATGAGGTGGTAGAATAGGATTGGGGGAACTAGTGACCATTTCAGATTAGAAGTGCTACTGGTGATGATCAAATGTTTATGGCTAGGCTAGACTCCTAATTCCTGATATTTCACTTTCTATGGAGAGGGAGAGTCTGTAAAACGGAGTATTCCAGCATGTCATCATGCACCTTGTACTTGGAAATGGTGCACTCCAGGAGCAGTTTTATCTTCTCATTGACAGCGTCGATTCAGCCTGTGGCCAGTTTTCGAGGTGATTCCCACCCCCCTCCAAATGGCAGCAAACAGTCCTGGCTGTTAAATAGAGTATAGCTAAATAGTTTAATGATAAATCCAATGAGCACAAAGTAAAAGAGTAAATTGGCAGCACCAGCTCAGATTCCCATGGATAACTTATTTATAAATCTCTCTGTGATTTATTATTAATCTCCTTACGCAATAATCACTCATGCATATAAACGTGGATTAGCTTTAAAAATTAGATTCTGATTCATGTTTCTTTACAAAAGAGATGTTTTGACTCTAGAACTCAGTTCATCACTGGTTTGAAGGTTTTAAAGACGTTAAAGTCAGAAATTATGGGGGAAATGTAATTTTCATTAGTTTCAGATTCGTTTATTATTCCATTCCCCCCACCCCATTACATTGGCAGAGACGCAATTGCAAAACCATTGCCCTCAATCACTTGACGCGAACCACTACCCAGCACCACTTTTTTAAAATTAGAATTAGTTCATTGGAATTTAAGCTATTTTATTTTAAATTAGGGAGGCGGTCCTCCAACCGAGTGTGTGTGTGTGTGTGTGTGTGTGTGTGTGTGTGTGTGTTGAAGAAAAGGGTTTTTTTCTCATCAATATTAATCATCCTCTCATGTAGCAAACATATGTGTGATATGCTCCAATTATTTCCCCCAAAAGTAGGTCACTCTGCAAATTACTTTGGTTTTCTGTATTCCCTGGATCACAGAACATGATACAATGTATGTTCGCAAATGCGACTATAAATGGGCGGGACAGCAAAGAGAGTCGATCTGCAGCTTTGCAGTTGGCATCACTTATGGCAATACCAGATTAAAGAGTGGCAAGTTGGGAAGGGTTTTGTACCATTGTTTGAACCAGGCTGGTCTTTGTACTTCTATTATGTCATAATGTTCAAAAGGAGGGGCAGTGATGTCATGCAGGGGGTACGCGGGGGTACGCAAGTACCGGTTTCTAGGATTATGGCTGGCCCCGCCCACTCGTTGACTCCGCCCCCTGCAACGTTTGAATTTCTTGCACGTTTGAGTTGCCTGCACATTCTCAGAGCCAGGCAGGCAGCGTGCGGAGCCTTACCTTGCCTTGCCACTGAAAAATGAGCTGCTCTGGGGTTTTGGAACTGTTGGGTCACTTTAACATGATGCCAGTCCTCCTTAACATGTTCTGGGGGTGCTGTGGAATACTGTTGCAACTGTTGGGTCAGTTTAAAATTGTCTGAGGCCTCAAAAAGGGCTTTTTTCATGTCCCTTCCTGCCACGACATCACTTCCGGCTTATGACATCACTTCTGGTGGGCGGGTCCCGACACGTGCCAATCAAAAGTGAGTACCTGTTATTAAATCATTTAGATGACACCACTGGGGAGGGGCTACTGTAGCTCATGCATTGGCCTAGCATGCAGAAAATCACATGCACAGCATGCAGAAGGGTCCAAAGTGACTCTCCAGTATCTGTAGGTGGGGCTGGGCTGCAAGGAAACTCCTCTCTGAAACCCTGAAGCACTACTGTCCTTCTGTGTAGATCAGTGGTTCTCAAACCTTTTAGTATTAGGACCCACATTTTTAGAACATGCCGCAGTTTCAGCAGTGCAGCAGCCCAATTGGGCTATCAGGCTGCAATCCTATAATACCGTGGTTCTCAAACTTTCTAACCCCAGGACCCGCTTTTTAGAACAACAATCTGTCCGAGATCCACAGGAAGTGATGCCATGGTGGTACCTGGTGGGCTGCTGTGAGATAGGAAGCTGGACTAGATGGGCCTTTGGCCTGATCCAGCAGGGCTCTTCTTATGTTTTTATGTTCTTATGTTCATGGCCAGAAGTGCTGTCATTGTGACTCCAGAACCTGCTATTTTCCTGAGAATGCAGCAGTAAATTGGATTACGTCTCAGCCATTTTCCAGTAGCAGAATGAATCAGAAAGAGAGAGAAAAACCTATTTACAACCTTGACACAAGCAAAGGAGGGCTTGACAGGCAGCCCTTTTCCTTGGTAGCATCCCATCTTCCCATATTTTCAGTATGGCTGTTCTAGGAGCTTCGTGGCCCACCTGAAATTGACTCACAACCCACTGGTGGGTCTTGACCCACCATTTGGAAAGCACTCATGTAGATAGCACAGGGTGCAAACCTAATGCGATGGAACAGCCAGGCCTGTGCTGTATTCTGTGCAAGGGAGGTGCCGGCTGAAGGGCAACGCGGGGTAAGGGAATATTTTCCCATTACCCTGTGCTGAGCCCCAGCCACCCCAGGGGGCAACTCAGATTTGCACCCCCAATTTCGCGGACAGCCTGTGTAATGCTTCTCTGGCCAGGGACAGGGGTGGGTGGGATTCAGCCTATCCTGCGGCAGCTGATCCCATTTCCCTGATCCCAGGCACAGTCTGCCTCCCAGTCCGCCCTGCCCCTGCCCCCTCACACCCCCTCCCCACTGCCTCCTTTCTGCCCTCCCGCCACTGATCCCCTGCACCTTGACTGGCACAAATGTACCGTCACAGGATCCAGAGCCGGCCTCCAGGAGCTTGTATGAGCCTCTGCGCCAGCTCCAATGACTCCAGAAGTGGTGTGAATGTCCTTGATGGCTCATCAGGTGATGGAGAGCTGTGCCAGCTTGTGCAGTTAAGATTACCCTGTAAACTAGATGAAGCTAAACCGACTGTCATCTCTACCCCCCCCACACACACACATTAACCTGTATAGGGTTATATTCAGTCGTGCCATCCAAATGATTTAGGAACAGGTACTCACTTTTGATTGGCACTTGTCTGGGTCCGCCCACCAGAAGTAATGTCATAAGCCGGAAGTGATGTCATGATTGTTGCCATGGATGTGATCATGTTTGTAATAACTTCAGCTTGTGGTTAGTGTTAATTTAACTTCTATTGCTTTGCTTTCTAGAGATGTGTATAGACATATTTTGCTTCAACTGTTCCCTGGTTAAATAGCAGGGGCCAGCTTCGAGTGGGCAGGGCCAGCTCAACTTCTAGGAACCGGTACTCGCGTAGTGGTGCATAGTGGGTGCATGACATTACTGGTTATATTGTACCATTCCTCCAGATCTTTCAGATCAGTTATATCCTTTTCAATATCCTCACTTTTTTGTCACATAGTACCATAAACAACCGCAATGTAACTCATGACCCAACCCTAAATAGTACCTACTGGCCAACTTCTTAGTGCCTCTTCCACTAATACAGACTGCCTTCAAGCCATCAGTGCTGTCATAAAAGGTACTCTGACAGTGCGCTCAGTAGTGTGCGGCTGGTGACACTGTTAGGAAGGCCAGCACCTTCCCGCCCACATAATCAGCTCTCCCGCTGCTCGCCAGAGCTAGTAGGTCACTGGAAAAGGCAGGAGGGGGTGGGGGAGGATGTATCCAGGCAAGAAGGAGAGAAAACTGGGCAGGGAGGGGGCATAACATGAGCAGGAAGGCTGCACGAGGGGGTGGACATGATGGCAATGGCACACACCCAGATCCTATTCCCCTTTTTTCCAGCCTCCCCACCCCCTTTCTCTCTTTGGATGTGTGTTAGCCAGTGGCATACCAAGGTCATTTGGGACCTGGGGCCCATAAATTTATGATACCCCCATGAGTAGCCTCTTAGACACCCTTCTGCAGCCTGGCAGCCAGGGACGAATGCCTCCTAGCCACCTCTTTGTATGAGACTAGTAATAGCTATCTCCATTGCCGGACACTACCAGAGGCAGGTAGAGTGGCATGCGGAGTCTGCCCATTAAAAGTGGTACACAGTGTGCTACAGGTTGGCCATACTGATGCATAGTTTTATGGTATTCTAAAAAAGACTGATGTTATGAGTAGGGGTGACCTTTTTTTGGTGATATTTTTTCCCAAGATTTTTTTGATTAAAATAGCAAATTGCTGTGTTTTTATTTTACATTCTCCATCCAAGTTCTCATCTTTATTAATTTTAAAGGCTTTAAAAATGTACTAGATAGATGATGCAGGTGATATAGTGTCAGCAGATGCAGCCACAGTATTATTTCTAATTGGACAAGTCGTCTATTTTAATGTCTGGAAAAGATCTTAAAACACCAAAATCAGTGTTTTGTGTTTTTATTCAGATATTTTAACTGCCAAAAGCAATTTGGGGTTAACACCCAAAAAGCAGTTTTCAACAAAAAAAAACACAAAACCCCATCCCTAATTATGAGCCATCATAACATAAATTTTCCAAGAGGTTTCCACAATTGTAGCCACTAACCCATGCATAGGATTGCAGTGATGTGCTTGTTAGAATGTCAGAAGTCATGTCAAATGGGAGTGGCTAAGGACAGAAAATGAATCTGTACAACATGGGTGGATGCTGCTGCCATACTTCTCTGAACTGCTATGACTGGACTTTTTTTGGTTTTCATTGTGCTCATTTTGGGATGCATGGGAAGCAGTCAAGAATATTGGGGTGCTTTTTGTTTGGTTTTGCTGTTCACCATCACCCCACCCCACCCCTCGGGAACTTGCATCTTCTTCTGCTGTTCTTGACGGACGTCAGCCTGCTCCATTCAGTAAGACATTTGGTAACCACAAGTTGGAAGAGTCAGAGAGCGAATGGTTCCTAGCTGTCAGAATTGTGCATGATTTCCAGGTTACACATTAGGTTTGATCAGAAGTAGGTCAGTCTCCAGGAATGAGATCTCCTGCCTTTCTTTTCCTACTGCTCATGTTTTTATATCTCACTCATCATTCCTGTGTCAGAGTAGCCCCAGGCTTTTGTACGAGGCAGCCAGATGTAGCCGATAGTTTTCTACCACTCCCTCTCCAATGTCTGTCAGGAACACTGGAAGCAGAATACAAAAGTGTTCTGAACTTAGAAAGAGACCTGTAATCATACATGGCAGAATGTCTTTCTTGGCACAGGCAGCAGGCTTAAGACAAGTATCTCAGAAGGTTCCATTTGACATGCATTTTGAGGCTAGGTGGATCCATTGAGCCCAGTCCAAAAGACGTCAACTACATTTCCATGGACAAAGGAGTTCTGATGGCATTACGGAGCAATAGTTAGCACGATTGGTAAGAAGTCTTCATTGACAGCCCAATCCTAACCCACGTTGGCCCAGGCAGGTCAGCTGGCCTGCCCCATATCCAGCGCAAAGTTTGGGCTGGCTGCGGTGGGAATTATTTCCCCATACCCCGTGTTGCACCACAGCCCCAATAGGGCTACTCGGATTTGCACCAGCACAATCGCTGACACAAATCCAAGTGCCCTGTGTAAAGGTGACCCAGAAAGGGACAGAGGTTTGGATCACTAGAAGCACAATCCTAATTTGGAGTTAGACCGGCATAAACTAAGCCAGCAAAGTTTGGCCAGCAAAAGGCCCACCATAAAGCGTGTTTGGACCACTCTTGGAGTCAGGGAGGATGGCTCACATCTGTGTGCTGGCCTCTCTGACTCCGAGAGTGGTCCAAACATACTTTATGGTGTGCTGGCCAAACTTTGCTGGTTTAGCTTATGCTGGCCTAACTCAGTTTAGGATTGTGCCCTCAGTCACCTATGCTGCTCACCCCCTTCCACGCCTGGTTTGTCTATGAGCCCATCCTCCTTCCCCTTCCCCTGCCCCAATCTGCCCTTGTTCCACTCCTCTGGCACTGATATGTTGAGGCAGGAGTAGGAGGTGGGCAGGGAGAGGGAGTATTAGAGCACAGGGGGAGGAGCCAGCCAGAAATTGGACTGCTGAGAGGCGTGTTGGGGTGGACGGGGCAGTTATCCGTGGCAAAGGCATTTCTAATATTCTATGCCCTACCACTCAGCCTTACCACACCCTCTTGTGACTACTCAGACTTGTGCCAGCCACACAGCTGGCACAGATCTGAGTAGACCTATAATGGCAACAGGGGACTTACTTATTCTCTTACTTTGAGGAGCGCCCCCCCCCCATAGGATGCAGCTCACACCTCCATGATAGCACTGCATCTGTGCAATTGGTAGGGGGTAGGATTAGGGCATTAGTGACTTGCAATGAATGATATGGTAAAATTTGCCAGATCAGCATGAAGCCTCAAAACATGCCAGATCAGGATGTCAACACAATTTTGCCAGCCAAGCGTAAACTGTATTGGGGAGGGCAGATATGCTGCAAGAGGCAACATATTTTTAACTTATATTGTTTACTGTTTAGCTGACATAAATCTGAGGAGCCTCGAGGAGCGCATCTGGCCCAGGGGTACGATCCGAGCATGACTTGTCGCGGTAGCTGCAGTGCCGTTGGACTGGGTCTTCCACTGTGCTCATTCTGTTGGCAGAAGGTGTTAATCAGATTATTAAAATTTCAGTATATTTACCTTTCTGAACTGTAAGATTGCTTCATTTATTCAGATGTAACTTAATTCCTTTTTAGAAGGAAAGACTATTCTTAATTTCAGTCTTTGTTACAACAACATGCTGGAATTAAAACAGCCTCGGAAATAAACAAGGCTGCCTTTAACGGCACTAACCCCTGCTAACAGCAAGAGGCACTTTTTCAAGTGGTGTCCTCTTATATTTAGCAGGGGGAGAGCAATTGTCCCTCTTCACCCCAGCACAGTGTCTTTCTCGTGGCTGTTGCTGGTGGTGTTCTCCATTCTTTTAGATTGTGAGCCCTTTAGGGACAGGGAGCCATTTAAATTTAATGTTATTATTTACTTGTAAACCGCTTTGTGAACTTTGTGTTGAAATGCGGTATATAAATACTAGTGATTGATTGATTGATTGATTGATTGATTGATTGATTGATTGATTGATTGATT
>JAJKFI010000045.1:9907060-9920484 GCA_029204185.1 Lerista edwardsae | reverse complement strand
CACACACACACACACACACACACACACACACACACACACACACACACCTATCTACAGTCAGTTCTGGTTATCAGCTGGCAAATAGCGAGTCTGCAGATAGTGAACCACTGATCCAATTGGATCAATGGACTTAGGGGGAAGGGGAGCTTACCTGCCAGTGGCAGAAACAGAATCCAGTTGAGAGCACAATCCTCAAGTGTGGTGGATTGGCGAGGCTGGCAGTCCTGCGCCAAATCCAATGCACCTTAGGCGCACTGGGGAGCCTACCCAGGGCAAGGGCATGTTCATTCCCTTGCTCCAAGCAAGGCTCCGGTCTGGCCACCTCATGGGCTTCCTCAGATCTGCACCTGCTATTTAGGCTATTTATGACTATTTAGCAGGTGCAGAACTGAGGAAGCCACGTGGCCCAAATTGGGACCGCACAGCCTCCCAACGGAGCCTTGGATGCGGCATAATAACCACATCTCGGCCCTGCCTCTTCTTTGGGCTGGCACACCTGCCTGCCCGCCCACTCCCCGCCCAGAACTACCCATTGCCCACCCAGAACTGCCACCTCCCCACCCACCCTCCTCCCAGAACCTCCCCTGTGCAAGATGAATTCAGCTGATGCACAGGAGGCTTCCCGTCAGCGCTCTTGGGCTGTCGCTATGAGCAGCACCGGCCCAAGCGTTGTCGCACTGATGTGGGGGTGCCGCTCGGTGCCCGCGCATTGGCACTAACAACACAGAGTCAATGCAACCACGTTGTGTCAATGCTACGTCAGGGGTAGGATTGCCCTGCGCAACAGTACAACAGGATCCAGCATGGCAGTGGAGACCTTCAAAATGGCGCCCACAACTCTGCCATTTTGAAGTGCTTTCCTGATTTTGGATAGTCTCTGCTGCATTCAGGAAGCCAGCAGAGACCTCAGAAGGCAGCAAAGATTGCCGATAGCCAAGAATACCTTGTGTCAGTCCTTCCACCCCTGGATACGTGAAACTACAGGTAGCAAATGTGTGGACAATGGAATCTGTCTGTATTTATCTACCTTCTTTGAAATGAGCTTCATCTACCCATAGATTCAAGAAATATGTAAAAATAGATTAATATACAAATAGACAATATATAGAACTGCTAAAGCTCGCTAAGATGGCCTAATTACCTATTTAAACTAGTTCAATTTTAATGGGCAGCACAATCCTGACTGGCACACAGACCCTTGCACTGCCTTCTGGGTGTCTTGAATGTTCCATAAAGCATGTTTCTGCCACCTCAGGAATCAGGTAGGCTGGTGCAGAAGCTTGCACTAGCCCAATGAGGCCAGATCCAGCCCCAGATGCCATTACATTGTGCTTGCTAGGCAGGCTGATCCAGGGGGTGAAGTAAGGCCACTGTTCTGAAGAAAGGCCCATTGCGCTCAGTGCAGCTTACTGCCAGGAAAGTGTACATATCATTGCAGTCCACGTTGCAACCACAGTTCTGTATGAACTGCCATTTGTTTCAATGGGGCTTGTACAGTAGACCTTCCTGGGGGATCATGCCCATGGCTTATGAGATACTGCGTCTCTCATAGAACTACCTTTTGTTTCCCTAAGGGCGCAATCCTAACCTGGAGTTAGGCCAGCAGTTAGGCCAGCAAAGTTTGGCTGCCCCAAGGGTCACCGTAAAGTATGTTTGGACCACTCTCGGAGTCAGAGAGGCCAACATACAGATGTGTGCCATCCTCCCTGACTCCGTGTGGTCCAAATGTGCTGTACGGTAGCCCTGGTGCCGGCCAAACTTTGCTGGCCTAACTGTGCCGGCCTAACTCCAGGTTAGGATTGCGCCCTAAATTACCAGCATAGAAATTGTTTCCAAAATGATGGTCTATGATGATCCCTTCGGTTGAAGAGGCTTGAACACAGTGTAGCACATTCATCAAGCATTTTTAAGTGACAATGTCATCCTGATGCAACAGATATATGTCAAGATGGCAAACTCCCTGTTGCTTCTAATGCGCCACCTGAGTGTGTTAGAAGAATGATGGTAATAAAAGTGCCAAAAAAGAACAGACTGAAAATAAGGCAATCTGCAATGGGACCTAATGTGCACAGGGATCTTCCATTCTAGTTTGCAGACTATGTCGAGAGGCAATGCAGATGTCACAATTAAAACACTGCAGTCAGATTTCGACATCTGGAAGGCCAGCATCAGGGCCTGTAGGTCTCAAAGAGACATAATGTGTTTTTGTCACAGTAGAGCATAGATAAACAGTATTCACTCCATGCAGTTATGGCTAGATATAGGCAAAATATTCATAGGGAGAGAAATTAAGATTGTGTAATGCTTGACATGAGAAATCTCACGTTAATGGGAAGATCCATCTTGACAATGAAAATGATCTGCTACTGCTGTTGCTGTGTTTAGCATGTACTAGGGCTGCCTATATCTCAAACAATTCACCAAGGATATTGCGTAAAATCCAACAAATCTACTGAAAAGAATCAGAACACTATGCATGACAGAGTGCCAAAAAAAGGGTGCAACTGCAAAAGAAAACTGTCTGCAAAAAAATTATCCACAAATGTTTCAGGGACAAAAAGAATGATGTAAGGCAGAGAGATAAACTCAAGGGGACCTGCCTCCAGCAGGGGACTCAGTTTTACACCAAAAGCAGCAGTTTCCTCGGAATGTGATCCCGCACAACTCGTTCGACATTCATCAAACGCTGAATTTAAAACAATTTGATGTGTTTCCCCTGTTACAAGCCCTAGCATGTTACCTGTGCATATCTCTGAGTACCTTCTGTACTCAGGTACGGCTCTCTGGTTGTGGATACACGTTTCAAGGAAGGGCTATACCTGGATTCGTTTTGACCGTGCAACAATCTGTGTACACTAAATACTGATTGTGTTGCAGTGAATGGAACATCTGAATAACCACGCCTAAGTACAGCCTGACAATGACTGTACCCAGATACACAGGTACAGTGATGTCATGCACCCACTACGCACCACTACGCGAGTACCGGTTTCTAGAAGTTGAGCTGGCCTAAATCATTATTTGTTTGGCATTTGGACAAGTGCCAATCAAAAGTGAGTACCGGTTTCTAAATCATTTGGATGACACCACTGCACAGGTACCCAGGGACAATTTAATGTGTGAACAGTCCTACTGAAGACCTCTAATCAGGGCCGGCCTTAATGTTATCACATTGGGCCCCGCACTTTGCCCCCCTCCCTGATCAGTGCAGCAAGCATATCCCCTGTTGCTGCAGCCAGGATCTCTATAGGCTGTAAGTCAGTGGGGCGAAAAGAGCAGCTTTACCTTGGCGCCTCCCACCTACCCCTGTCTCCCAACGGCCCAAAAAGGGCCTCCTGGAAGTAGTTGGTGGTGACGTCGTCATGTCACCACTCACTATGCTCAGGTGCCGTGCACAGCACCACAAACACTTTTCTTAGTGAATGGAGGCACGGCAGGGAAGGTGGGGGGGCATGGGAATGCCCTGCATCGGGCCCCACGGCTCCTGGAGCCAGCCCTGCCTCTAATGAACCAATGTTGTTGTTCAGTCGCTAAGTCGTATCCGACTCTTCACGACCCCATGGACCACAGCACGCCAGGCCTCCCTGTCCTCCACTAGCTTCCAGAGTTCGCCCAATTACATGTTCATTGCTTCGGTGACACTCTCTAACCATCGCATCCTCTGCCACCCCCTTCTCCTTTTGCCTTCCATCTTTCCCAGCATGAGGGTCTTTTCTAAAGAGTCCTCTCTTCTCATGAGGTGGCCAAAGTACTTGAGCTTCAGCTTCAGGATTTGTCCTTCCAGGAAACAATCAGGCTTGACTTCCTGGAGGATTGACCGATTGGATCTCCTTGCAGTCCAGGGGACTCTCAAGAGTCTTCTCCAACACCATAATTCAAAAGCATCTATTCTTTGAATAATGAACCAATAATGAACCAATAAGGTTCATTATATATAACCTTATATATAAAGTTACATTAAATATAAGGCTTCATATTTGATTACCCCAGTGAAGTTGCTGGATTCTCACAGAATCCGCCTAATAAGTTCATATTATCCAAATGTTTGCATGTGACATGCAGAAAACAGGAGACCAAAAGCCACAGGTAGTCAAAGGAGAGGAGATCAAGCAGATGAAGATGCAGCATCATCTTGACTGCCAATCAGGGTGAGGTGGCCTACCTAAGACAACTGATTTTGAAGTACCAAAACAGGCAGCCAAACATTCATCATTCAGCTGATAGTCTATTTTTCACACCGTGGGCTGCCACTTGGATGTCCTCTCTCAGTCACCAAAATGGTCCGTCTTTGCTTAGAGAGGTGAAGCAGCCGAGCTGGTCTGTACTCTAGAAGCAGAGGGGCAGTGCCAGGGTTGGCAGCCAACAGACCTGTGTGGAAGAGACGAGGGTCACGTTGTCCGGCGTGTTTGCGCTGAACAAGTGGCATGATGGAAAAGCTGTTGTTCCGAGGCCCATGTTTTCCTGTTTTAAAGCACCGTTTCTCCCTCCACCGGTTCATTGGCACGTTGTTTGACAGCAAAATCATAACAGATGGGGTTTAAATTGCTGCTAACCGCTCTGCTGAAAATTGCCACAGGCTTTACAGTGGAATGGCAACACTTGAAATAAAGATGGAATTAATCACATATTCCTCTGCTTTGCAAAACCTAGAAATGTATGTGCAATAGAAATGCACTGGGCAGACTTTATACTGAAGGCCACAATCCGATAAACAATGCACTCTTACTTGGATGTTAGACCTATTGAATTCAATGGAATTTAAGTCAATGGGATTAGGGTTGTGTGGCATATTCTAAAAAGTGTGCAGTTTGGTGGTGGTGGTGATGGTGGTGTGTGGAATGCTAATTTTAATCAGTAGGTGAATCAGTGTAAGCCTTAGAGCGCAATCTCAACCTGGAGCTTGGCCGGCACAAGGGCCACCATAAAGCATGATTGGACCATGCGTGGAGTCAGGGAGGACGGCGCATGTCTATGTGCTGGCCTGTCTGAATCGGAGAGTGGTCCAAACATACTTTACAGTGTCCCTTGTGCTGGCCAAATCTTGCTGGCCTAACTGTGCCTGCCTGCCTAACTCCAGGTTAGGATTGTGCTCTTAGTCGATTAATTGGTGGAAGTCAGTTAAAATCAGAAAGAATGGGTGGGACTGGAACAGAATTCCCTCCTGCTCATTTTTCTATGCTATTTACCAGCACAGGTGCTCCCTGCTTTTGGTAATTTTGTCGGGCTGGGGAGAAAATCAGGGGTGAATGGAGGAACAGAAGAAAAATGCTCACCCCACTTACTGGTTACCTACTGGACTAGAGCTCCCTTCGCTTTGTATGCACCTGCTTTGCAGGTAGAAAGTCTTCAGAACCAGACAGAACTGAGAAATAACTCAGTCTGAAACCGTGGAAAGCTATTACCAGCCCCCATAGACAATACTGAGCTACATGCATCAATGGTATGTGTTGGTAGAAGGCAGCCCCCTGTGTTCCAGAGCAATTGATGTCTCCCCTGCTGCTTGCTTCGTGCCATTGATGGCCCACAAGACACCGGAGCGAGTACAGAAAAAAGGAGAATTGAGCCCACGTATCATCTTGGTGATGCCGCAGCATGAATTTAGCATGGGGTGGGGCACAAACTGGCCCATGAAACCCTCCCCAAACTTACTTGAAGTTTCCTTCCACAGCTATTTCCAGCTACATAATCAGCAAGTCATGGGATGTGGAGGCCCAGCGAGCTAATCCGCTGTTGCTGGGCTTTCCGACCGCAAGGTTGGGAGTTCAAGACTGCGCGACGGAGTGAGCTCCCGTTGCTCGTCCCAGCTCCTGCCAACCTAGCAGTTTGAAAGCACCTAAATGCAAGTAGATAAATAGGGACCACTTCAGTGGGAAGGTAACGGCATTCCGTGCGCTACGGCGTAGAGTCATACCGGCCACATGACCACGGAAGCTTGTCCTCGGACAAAAACGCAGGCTCTACAGGCTTTGAAATGGAGATGAGCACCACCCCCTACAGTCGGTCACGACTAGACCATTCGGTCGTGGGGAAACCTTTACCTTTAATCAGCAAGTCAACTGAAGCACATTCCAGTCTTCCCAGAAACCTGCGACACAGTACTTGAAGGCTGATGGTATCACCCAAGTGCCTAAGGTTGCAACTCAGCAATATTCCCTACCTTTCCCTATTGTGCTGTAGCATTGCCATGCGCAATGGTGGACATTAGGGACCTTTACCTTTACCTGGGTTGCCTTGGAACAGCAGCTGGGTGATACTCCCTATTTTACTGGTGATGTCCACCCAGCACCAGAAGATCGGCATTGGTGATCAGATTGTAACTCAAGCACTTCCCAATGGGAAACATGATGTAAATTTAACACACACACACACACACACACACACACACACACACACACACACTATTCAGAGCCTGAAATAGCTTGATGTTCCCAAATGGAGCCAATTTTACTTTGAACTGCAGTTACCAATGCAGAACGTGATGATGCAAGTTTAAATCAGTGGGTATTTATGGAAGCATTTGCACATCTTTACCCATCAGTACTCCAGTACCATATCAGAAATCATGATGTTGTGATGTCACAGGAAAGAGCCAATAGGCAGGAGAGAGGGGCTTGTTTGCTTTTCAGAAAAAGGTGTCAGCTAAAATGAATGGGACAAAGCGGGCTTCCTTGCACATCAGCATGTTGTGAATCACCCCGCCTGTGTGCTCATGTTTGCTTTCATAAAGGCTGATCCTATGCCTGAAAGCAGCAGTAGAAAGGAGGGGCTGCAGGAGAGGGCATCACAGAATGTCTGAATGCAGGAATCAATACATGGGAAACTTTCAGACAGCACGGAGCCAAAATGTTGCAGACATAATGTGATTAAGTAGACATGGCAGCTTATTAGTGTTGCCCTGCTCTATGCTCCTTGACTCTGCCTTTGTATCATTTCTTTGGGTTTGTTTATTTTATTTATTGCTTCATGTCTCAAGCTCGGTTGTAGACGCCATGTTGCAGGATATATGGATGGCTTTTTATTACTTCTCAGAAACATCTTGCACACATTTGGAGACCTCAAGCTTGCTTAAAAGGTGAATGGAGGCTGCAAGCCTATACCCACATTTTCCTGGGAGTAAGCCCTATTGAACACTCAGTTCTGAGCAGTCACATGTAAGATTGCACTGTTAATGGCTTTTTACATCATTTCGGGCGCAATCCTAACCAGCGCCGGAATAGCCCAGGCCGGAAGGCTGTATCCAAAGCAGGTTGGGTGCAGCCTGGAGCCTCCATGAGTAGGCACAAGCCAACGCTATGGGCCTCATATCTGCACCTGCTATATAGCAGGCGCAGATCCGAGTTCCCCGTGCAGCCTGAATTGGGACCGCATGGACCAGGTGTGGGGGGTTGCTCCATCCCCTCCCCAGGCCTGCCCGCCTCCCGGCCTGCCCTCCCCCTGCTCTGTTGCAACTGGTGTTGCAAAGTGTGCCGTAAGGCACATGCAATGCAGGTGGTAAGCTGACACTGCCCATGCTGAGGCACCGAAAGCCCCTCGCCACGCAGAGGCAGCGATGTGACACCGTTGAGAGGTAAGGTTGCCTCTCACCGGTGTTGTGGGGATTCTGGACAAGGCAGGAGGGAGTTCCTGGGTGGGGGAGAAGCGGAACGGGGTGGGACAGGCATTGAGTTCAGCCGCCGATCCTGACCTCCGTGTCGGGCCACGTGGCCCTACACAAAAGCCCTCGCTTCCGTGCTCCCCACTAATACCAAGAGCCCGCTATGCTACATTTGTAGATTGTACTGCAAAGATATACCGTATATTGATTTTAGATCAGTTTAACTGTCATGGCTTTCTCCACAGAAGTTGGGAATTATGGTTTGGTTACCATGTTAGAGATCCTTAAGAAAGAGGGGAGGTTGGAATATTTTGTTTCTGTTTCAGGTGCCAGTTTGGCCTGTTCATGACTGAGGCAAGCTTTGAACTGTGATTTTATAGAAAGAACAGTACACTCCTTGGCATTGCACCACACCAGGTATTCCAAAATCCATGGCATTGGTAAGCCTCTTGGGCCAGTCAGAAAGGAACCACACCTTCCCCAGTTTAGTTATCTCTGCCTGTGAGCTGAAGCTCAGTATGAAAGCGGATTGTTGGTTATTGTACACTCGAGATTGTGTGGAGACCACTAAACTCATTTCACTTAAGATGACAAGCTGGTCCAAGCTAGAGGGCCCTGAGGTGAAAGGCTAGTTCTTTATCCACTAAGCTAAGGAAGTAATTTCATTTTTTCTATTAAACAGCAGCGAAGGGAAAGATTGTTCAATGACTGAAAGTGCATCGCAAATATCAGGGTTACCAAAAGTCACAGAGAAACCTTTAAAATAATTTAAAGTGGTGATAGGACAAGTAATACATTGCGTTTGTACCGATGCAGCAGTCATTAACCCTACACCTTCACTTTTCCTAGTATGAAAAAAAGCAGGAAACTCTTGCGGGGAGGGGAGTTGGTTATCCTGCAAAACAATATCTAAGGCTGAAATGGAGTGTGCTTTAGGAGTGATGCTTAGTGTGCTAATTGTTCTTCAGAATGCCTTAGTGGCTCATCCAGTGGTCCATCTCTCCCACCTCTCAAGGTACTTTTAAAGGGCTGGTTCATCATACCTGCTTGTACATCACTTTATTTCTCCCCACTCAATGAATGGCAGTTGAATGTGTGAACTGACTGGACTGAGGGCACAATCCAGTGTTGTCAGGCTGGCACAGTTAGGCCAGCAAAGTTTGGCTGGCACAAGGGACACTGTAAAAGATGCCAGCACACAGATGTGCGCCATCCTCCCTGACTCCAAGAGTGGTCCAAATGCGCTTTATTGTGGCCCTTGTGACGGCCAAACCTTGCTGGCCTAACTGTGCCAACCTAACTCCAGATTAAGATTGCTCTCTGAATGACATTGGCCACAATCCAATGCAGATGAATGTGTACCTAAGCCCATTGGTATTAAGAAAAGGCATCCCAGACAGCCACTCGAATAGGCATTGCAGCTTCCCCAACAATTTATTCCATGGCAAGTTTAGTGTAACCAAGAGATAAAAGAGCCACATTGCCTTTATATATAAAGTACTATGATATGGCAATTTTTTCCCCAAAACCTTTTGTCTCCATCAGTTCACTTTTCCACTCTCTTCCCACTCCCAGCGTTAGAAGAGGTAAAGGGGGATGGAGCAGAAGTGTGAAGGAGAGGAAAGTGGTGAAATGGAGTGTCAGAAATGCACTCGCCCAGCTTTTCACATTTGTCCCCTGACGTACCACTTCATATAGTTGTCCACAAAAGCCAAGTACCACCGGAAATGATTGGCGATGAAGTCTTCACCAGTTACTTCCAGGTTGGGAGACCAGATGCAACATGACAAGCGCCAATAAGAGGCTCAGGGTGGACACAGGAAGGCTTCTTTGAGCATGCGGAAACGCTCACGCTGGAGCTCTGCCTGACAAGGGGAGCCTCCTCCTGCTGCTTCTCATGTTGCATTCCTGGTCTCACTGCCAGGCTGTGGAGGTCTGGAGGTCCCAAGCGTACCACTGGACACCACCTCAAATACAACTGGCGATAAAGTGCCGCTGGTTGAGAAATGCTGCTCTAGCTCCCTCAGCCTCCTCTCATCCATACTTCCCATTCCACTCCATTCTTTTCCAATTCAAGGAGTTGGAGAATCAGAGGCTGGTCCATCATCAGGTGGGTGTGGCAGCATTTGGCACCCCACCCCAGAAAATCTTGGGCCAGTCCTGCTGGATCAGACACAGAGCGCAACCCTAAATTGGAGTTAGGCCGCCATAAACTAAGCCAGCCAAGTTTGGCCAGCACACGGGCCATCATAAAGTGTGTTTGGACTACTCCTGGAGTCAGGGAGGATGGCACACATCTGTGTGCTGGCCTCTCTGACACCGAGAGTGGTCAAAACATACTTTATGGTGGCCCTTGTGCTGGCCAAACCGTGCTGGTTTAGCTTATGCCGGCCTAACTCAGTTTAGGATTGTGCCCAAAGTGTCCAAGTAATCCAAACACAACAGTCATTTCTGGAAAGTTCACAAAGCATGAAGGCAAGAGCCCTCCTTTCTTACCTGACCCCAGCATCTGGTAATCCTGGTACCCCACACAAGGGAGTTCCAATTAGTGATCATTGTGATAACTGTTTGATAGAGCTATCTAACATGAGTTTGTCTAGTTGTCTTAAAAGAAAATCTATGCTAGTGGCCCTCACTACATTTCTTATAAAAGCAGTAGGTCAAGAATAGGAAAACGGATGTTGAACCATAAATTTGTGTTTATGCTACTTACTTACAGCATGATCCTATGAATATCTATTCACAAGTCTCATTGTGTTCAGTGGGGCTTACTCCCAGGAAAGTGGGTATAGGATTGGGCCCTTGGTACTGTTATGACTGCATGGTTTTAACTAAGCTGAGAAAATTAATTTTTAGCTGAAGAATGACCTAGGGTGAACAACAAAACCATAAAGCAAGTAGCTTCCAATTCATTAGGATTGCACTAATGAAAACAAACAGAAAACAACTCCTAGAAAAAAAGCAAGGCTAAAATTAAACAGTAGGGGTGATTTATAGTAAGAAGCTCAGAGACATGACAGAAAGTCTCAGCACACCAAAAGGAAAATCTTGTTTGCTCAAATTATTTGTTTCTTCTGTCTAATGAATGTAATTCTAATATACAAGTGATAACACTGGCATTTCTTTGAAATGTTGATTCAGTTTAATTATGAAAATCACCAAGGTATTTTCTGGCTGCTGCATCATTCCCTGTACTAAGATTAATCACATCAACATCATTCATTTAATCTTCAAAGAGGAAGCAGTTGTCCACAAAAGCCTTCAAATAGCTTCATTAGTGCAATTTTTCAGACTCAAACACTTAGCTGGCAGCATATGATTGAGAGTGAGGAAGGTCATTTGATCCATCTAGTTCCTAATCCAATTTACTTGCTTAATGTATCCACATATTTCTGTAGATCTGCTGGAAGCTTGAACTCTGCTTTCTTCACTTTCCTTTGTGTATTTCCAGCTCAGCCTATGCCACGTATCAGTCAAACCCTGGCAAATATTGGGGGCACGAGAGTGATCAGAACAAACTGGCGTGAGTTCTGCTCAAACCATATGCCATAGATCTGTAGCCATTTCATCAAATCGCTTGCTAAAAATGAGTACAAAATGCCCAGCTAATGGATTGTACGATAATAATAATAGGCTTATATTGAGACATTTGAGTTGGGACTAATTCGGTAACATCGAGTAAGTGGTGATTCTGCTTGCCATGTTTCCATTATGGATTGAAAGATAATGCTGCAAAGGAGGGGGGCAGGGAAGGAAATTGTCTCCTAGCAGTTCAAAAGCACCTAAAAATGTGAGTAGATAAATTGGTACCACTTTGGTGGGAAGGTAACGGCATTCCATGAGCCTTGGTGTATAGTCATGCCGGCCACATGACCACAGAAGCTTGTCCTCGGACAAACGGTGGCTCTTTGGCTGAGAAACAGAGATCAGCACTGCCCCCTACAGTTGGTCACGACTAGATCATTCGGTCGTGGGGAAACCTTTACCTTTTACCTCCTTCCCTATGTTTTCTGTCACTTGTCACTCAGAGATGATAGCCTGATAGTAAGAATTGCCTGCATACCTGACTGACATTGCTAAGCATAAGTTGGAGACAGGGAGAGCACCAACTAACCCATTCCCTCCTTCCTATCCTTATTCTGCTCAGCATTTGCCCCTAGCCCCCCCCCCCAAAAAAAACACATTGACTCCTGTATTCAGCAGGAGTCAACTGTGAATATGGGACATGAGTTATTTGATACCTCATTGGGATGCCCATAGGACCTCAGGTTGCTGTGCACCCAGCTCTCCTACCACTTGGGGAGAAAAGTACCCAAAATGCCTGTGGCATTATAAAGATTTACATATTTATGTTGGCATCAGCTGCCATAGGCAAAAGCTGTCTTTATCATGTGCATGAAATGGACTGCGATGGCACTGGAACATATATCAGTGTTTAATTTAGAAATCCTATTCACTGCAAGCCTATCCACACTTACCTGGGAGTAAGCTCCGTTGTCTATAATTGGACTTACTTCTGAGTAGACATGCATAGGCTTGGCCTGATCAGTGACAACTGTTAAGGCTCATATCTACTAAGCAGTTGTTTCATCTGCCCACAAATCTCATGCCCCTAATCCTGGGTATGAGCTAGATGAGGGAAGGAAGGCACTCTACACTTGCCCAGAGATGCTCTAGTCACTACATATGTTCACAGGTTAGCTCCAAGCATTGAAAACCACTGCTGAATCTAAACCTCTTGCCCTTGCTCAGATTTAAGCGCAGTGGCGTTCCTACAAGGGAGAATGGTAAGTGTTGCAGGAGCCTGAGCTTCTGTGTAATGTGGCCCCCCTCACCTCTAAAGCCATTCCTGGCTCAGAGAACAAAGCCTCTGATCCATGAATGGTTCTAAAGGCAAGTGGGAGGGGGGCACTTTACAAAGAAGCCCAGGCTCCTCCCAACTTAGGGTGCAATCGTAAGCAGCGTTGGATTGGCAAAGCCGGCCGGCCAGCGCCAAATCCAACACTGCTTTGTGGAGGCTGGAGCCTCCTTATGGAAAGGGAATGTTCGTTCCCTTACTGTAGGGGAGGCTCCAGACTCCCCAATGCACTGTTCGCTAAATAGCAGTCACAGATCCGAAGAGACTGCGCAGCCCGAACGGTGGCTGCATGGCCTCCCGAGGGGGGGTTAGGATTCAACTGTATGGTCGAATCCTGGTCCTGCCCACATGCCCCCCCCAACCCCCCAACCCCCTGGCAATTCCCGTCCCGGAACGGGATGGAAACTCCCTTGCACTGACCGGCTTCGGTAGGTGCAAGGGAGGCTCCTCATTGGTACTCTCAAGCCGATGTTACAAGTAGTATTGGTTTGAGAGCTTTAGCGCCAATGCGGGGGTGTCACTCGGCACCCCCGTGTCGGCGCTAATGCCGTCACATCGATGCTATGACGTAGCATCCACGTGACGGGCAGAGTAGGATTGCTCTGCCTGTGTCCCCTCCCTTGGAACGCCACTGGGCAGAGTACATAACAATGTATCTGTGGAATCAAGGTCTGTTAGCAATTTTGCCAAAGATAAATATAATTGCAACTCCACTTATGTATTAATATTTGACTAGATGTTAAAGCTCTCTTCTTTCGCAAGTTTGTCAAGCTTTTTAAGTGCTGCTAAGATAGAAGTGAAGAGGTTTTTTTTCTTTAAAAGAAGAAGATATTCTGTTCCCTATTTATGAATACTAAATTGGCATTCCATTATAGGAAATGATGTCCACTTAGCTGAGGCCAAACACTTTCCCAGAGACTTCTGTTGCCTGCCCACCCTGCTAACTGAGACAAGATGGTCATTCACAATTAT
>JAJKFI010000045.1:9880263-9896613 GCA_029204185.1 Lerista edwardsae | reverse complement strand
AGAGAGAGAGAGAGAGAGAGAGAGAGAGAGAGAGAGAGAGAGAGAGAGAGAGAGAGAGAATTAGCTCATGTTTTAAATTGAAATTTAGGTGCATAATTTTAAACACTTCTTTTCTGAAGTAAATTTATTATTCTCCCTATGGACAGATGCACATTTTCCTCCATCCGGTAAGATCTCCATCAGTCTTTCAGAAAGAAACTTGTCTCCCTCTCTTTAGAAATAAATGCTCTGTTCAAGTTACACAGAAACATCAAGGTTTCTTTGTCTTTCTGCTCGCAGTCGGTTTTTGTACTTTTTATTTGATAGGTGAGAAAGGGAAAATATGTAGTAAAATATGGTGGGGGTATAAAAAGCCTTCCCTTCTCCCCCCTCCCCCTTTCTCCCTCTCCCTTTGATTAATAGATCCATGTGGCTAACGGCCTGACATATGGTGTGCGAAGCAGCTTGAGACGCTACCTTAGGCATCCCCTACGGCCATTAACATATTAGAGGCTTCTGTGCAGTCAGACAGTCAGACTTCATCTCGAGCCCAGGCAGAAAGGCTGCACCCCAAAGCTGTTGGATACAGGCTTTCAATAATGCATCATGCTCCCGTTCTAAGGGAGCTGTTCTTGGTGCTGATGCTCAAGAGCAACCAACTAATCAGCTCAGGCAACAAAGAGCCACCAAGGCTTCATAAAGTGGGGGAAATGGTGCGTGCGTGTCTCCGGGAGCGTGCCTGTGTATAAATATCAGGCATCTAGGCTGACCCCTTCGTATATTCATACGTACACATCGTATGTACACACGCACACGGTTGAATACCTTTGCCTATGTGGGCTATGTAGCAGTCTATAGCGGCCTCTCTGTCTATGGGGAGAGAACAGAGATAGTGTCAGAAAAAGGGGGAGGTCGACAAAAAAAAAAATCTACCTGAAACGTTTGATCTGAGAAAAAAACCACATAACTGATTTTTTTTTAAAAAAAATATCTCTCATGAAATCAAGATCGATAAGCAGAGGGGTGTGTGTGTGTGTGTGTGTGTGTGTGTGTGTGTGTGTGTGTGATACTTGCAAGAAAAAATATACATAAAAAGATGTTTGTGAGTATGTATAAACATACAAAGGCACATATACAGAACTATAGATATTTCTTCTGATGCATCTTGCACCTACCTGCTTATCAGTACAATCTGTTTTTGTTAAGTCAAAGCACTTGAATATCAAGTGCTATATGAGCTCACTAGAGTCAATGTGACTCAATCATCTTTAGTCATGGCACTTCATCAATAAATACTGTGTTGCATTTCTGAATATTTTCTAAATACTTATCCATACATGCTACTGAATGTAAATTGTACAAGTGCTGACACTACATAAAAAGTTGCTGCATTTTCCTCTCTGGCTTCCTAACTATTTAGGCTGCAATCCTATATGCACTTACTTAGGAGTAAGTTTCATTGAACTTAATGGGACTTACTTTTGAGTACACATACGTAGAATTGCACAATTAATCATATGTCTCTGTTTTGAGGGACAGATATATTAAAAATGTGTATGCAATTGCATGTTCATAAAATGTGAATAAATCTGCATTGTAAAAGACAGAAATGGACTGCTCAAGCTTTTAAGAAAATTATAGCCTTAGTCTACTTTATATGATATATTGCATATGCTGTATATATGAGCATATAAGTGTGCAGGAAGACTTTGCACATTCAGGCATATTCCCTTGACAAAAATGTATACAATTCTTGGCAATTTCCATATGTGTGTAAAAAAAATAAATATTACAGCCACTGCTAGTAGTTCTAGAAGTTTAACGAAGGCTGCAGTCCTATACACACTTTCCTGAGAGTAAGCCCCATTGAATACACTGGGACTTATTTCTGAGTAGATATGCCTGGGATTGCCCTGTAACTCATTCATGCAGTTCACACAACTGTATACTCAATCATTCTGGAACCTCCTTCTCTGTCTACTATTGTATACTGCCTCAAGGCTTCTATGCATGTTTGACAGTGCTTCTGTATCAAAAGCGTTCACACAGCCAAATGCTCTGCTCTTAGTTCAAGAATAATCTGGATCAGCCCCATTCTGAGTAAACAGGATCTTTTCCAAGAGGCAATTCTATTTCAGGCCTATGTGAGTCTGAGTGACTTCTTATAAAACAAAACAAAACCCAGCTGGACCACTGCAGGCATAATTAAGAGCTCCAAGAGCTCTTTATCCTATCTTTAGCCTAACCTGGGAAAGTTTAGAAAACTAAAATTCCCTGTTTCCCTTGTGATGAAGGGGATGAGAGGAACTTCACAAAACAGGGTGAGTTTTCCATGTGGCCCCAACCTGGAAGGTTTACTTTAACCAATTTCAGCCTCTGGGACTGAGACATGAATCTCTCCTTTTCCAGGAAGAGAGTTGTCCCAGCTCTTATGAACATTGTTCTGGCTGATAGGGAAAAGAAGGAAGGGTTAATAAAAGCCACGTGACTTTTCCTTCTGATTTCTGGGAAATCTTGTGAATAAAGAGCTTTTTGATGTTGGTTTTGGTACTGTTTTGCCTTAAGGCGGGGAGGGGAGAAAAATTCCGCATATGGAAGAAGCGAAGCAAGTAAATTGCTAGGAGCCAAACGTACCCTTCCTTTTCAAAACAGTGCAAGTACTCTTCCAGCCGTCAAGACTTGTCGCCAGAATAAAACACCAGATGCTCTGATTGTTTTTTTTTTTTTTCCCACCCCCAAATTGCCCTAAACTGAAATATATCGCTGTTTATTCACTTCCCAGTTTGGGGATGTGCCTAAGAGCAGAGATGCAAACGATTCATTTCCAACTAGGATTGCCAAGTCTTTTTTTAAACTCCGCTCTTGTGCTTTTAAAACCAGTACACAAACACACCACACGCATCCGAAGGTGGAAGTTTTGCATCACCACATATGCCTGGCAGAAGAAGGAATTTTTGCGTTGCCATCCTGTCGCTTAAAAGTACAGGAGCCTTGCTGGGAAAAAAGTTGGCAACCCTATTCCAAACAGCGAGGAAGTTACTGATATTCAACATTATTAAATCTCCATGGAGCACAAATACCCGCAATAACCTCCAGGCTAGAAATGAAAGATAGTGAATGAGGATTTTTTTCCCCTCCTTGTCACCTCGGTTTGTATGGATAGCAGCACCCAAGAATTAAGCAGATTCATGAAACTTACATCTATTCACAACTATCACATTACCTAACTGTAACCTGCACGTTCTGAAACGGCACACCTCTGAATATTGGTTTTTGGAGACATACAACAGAGCTGTTTGTCTTCTTGAGGGCTTTTCAGAAATAATATGGGAAACAGGAGGATGGGCTATGAGTAGGTATGATCCACCAGGGTTCTTTTGGGGTTCTCAAAGTTTTGAATGGGATGCTTTTTTTCCGCCTTCGCCAAAATTCAATCCATAGTCAGCTTTCATTGCGCGCTTTAATTCCTAAGCCCCATGGACGGGAAACAGCTGACAGCAATGTTTTGGACCTGGGATGACAATTCGTTCGAGATCAATAGGACTTCACAGCTCCCATTTTCAGCCCAATGAAAGCGGGGTATTTGGATTTCAGCTAGGATCTCCCTAGTGACGTGATAGGTGTTGTCTACGCCCCTCCCCCGGCATATATTTCTTTGCCAGGAAATCCCATTGATTACAGAGAGAGTAGTCATCCTTCCGTTTGCGTCCTTACAAGTAAGTTTCACTAAAAACCAACAGCTGTTACATCCCAGGAAACCCGGGACGTCAAGCCTAGTGGCGACTCCGATTGAAATCCAAACACCCTGACTTGGCTGCGTTGGAGATGCAGTCTTAAGCAGACTTCCTTGGAAGTAAGTGCTGTGGAAATCTACAGAGCTCACTTCAAAAGGAATATGGGGCGTTGGTCGTTCTCGACCCGCTTTCATGAGAATGGGTACTAGTTTGTCCCTTCTCCAGCCAGGCGAAAATCCCCCATTAAAGCCAATCTACGGCCCACCACGGGAGAAAGGAGAGTCTCGTGTTCCTTTGCGAGGGGTTGGGATGGAAACCAGCCACAGATCGCGTTCGGATTAGGCCGCCACTTCTGCCCCGGATTCGGTCCACATTCTCTGAAAGGCGCAAGGCGTTTCTGTTTTCCGAAGTCAGCCACGAGCTAGCTGCTCTGTCCCCCCCTCTCTTTCCCTAGCCCCTGCCAACCTGCCTTAATAAAGTCGCCGAAGTGAAGTGGAATTAACATAAATCATTATTAGTTATTCGGATTTGCTCCCAAAGACTGGCTGCCCAGCCCCAGCGAAAGCTGCCCAGCTGTCGATCGCCGAGGCAGTGAACGTGCTCGTTCCCCATTTTGGGTTCTTGCTGCTTTCCTTGGCAGCCAAAAAGCAAACAAAAGCCATAAATACAGACCTCTTTCCTTCTCTTCCTCTCAGTGCCCTCTTCAGCTGTGACTGTTTTCCTCGGCTCCTGCCTCTCGGAAAAGCTCAATAGCCGCCTGAAAATATTGCTTTTTATATCACCAAAGGGCGATTAATATTGCATTAACTGTATTTAACATTTCTCTCTCTCTCTCTCTCTCTCTCTCTCTCTCTCTCTCTCTCTCTCTCTCTCTTAACCACGAGTAATCTGAAATGAGCTAAGTTTCTGTTACTAAACCCGGCAGAAAGGATGGGGGGGGGGGGCGTGAAGATGTCAGAAGCGGCGCAAACAGCTGCAACTATCTGTATAAACAGGTTATTTGTTT
The DNA here is from genome assembly GCA_029204185.1 of Lerista edwardsae. Classification (NCBI taxonomy): domain Eukaryota; kingdom Metazoa; phylum Chordata; class Lepidosauria; order Squamata; family Scincidae; genus Lerista; species Lerista edwardsae. The sequence continues at coordinate 9,891,894 of JAJKFI010000045.1, read as the reverse complement.
CATACTTCGTATTTTCCTAATGTTGGGGTCTGGTGTGTGCCGTGTTTGAAGTAAGGAAACTCCATGCTAATGGTCTGTTTAAAGTATTCTGACACTGTTTGGAGACATCCGAGTCTCTGCCTTCATTAAATGTTTATTGTCAACACTTCGGTGAGGAGGGGAAAGGAGAGAGAGAGAGAGAGAGAGAGAGAGAGAGAGAGAGAGAGAGACTGGTGGAAGTGAATTTACACTCCTGGATGGTGTCAACGCTTTGTTGTGTACACGAGGGGTGTACACGAGTTTGCAGCCCTAGGCTTAGACAGAAGTGAAGCCAAACCAGCCCTGTTAATTTTTTTTTACAGGGGAGACAACCAATTAGAGTTCACCTTATTTTGCCTTTCAAAATATGTAATGCGGTTAATTAACTAGTAGTGACCCAGGTTTGTCTCAGTGCTTTGCCCTCCCCCCCCCAACTCCTTACCAGCCCCAAGGCTAATTAAAAACGGTTGCGTACCCCGACGTGTACGACGTGAAATGTCTACATTCTCCCTTTGCTGAGCTATACCGCTGTTTCTTGTGCAAATCATCATTATCAACAACAACAACATCTTGTTTCTGTCTAATGTTCCATGTCCCTGGATTGTTCTGTCCCCATCAGTAGTATTCACAGGGGTTGAATGTGCTATACGGAGTGAGGCTGCAGGCACAGGTGTAACGGGAAGTGCCTCTGTCTGGCCTGCTGCCCTAACCAACCCTCTAATCAAGATGATGCCCGGTTGATTGTCTTGAAAACATAATTATCTTGCATCAGGAAAACAAACATGCTTAGAGCTGCCGATATTCTACAGAATCTTTGCAAAGCTGTTCAGGTTGTGCCCCCTTCAATTTCTGCCTAATAAGTTGTTTAATGATGACCATAATGAAGGGGAAGGTTCTTATTAGGAGAGGATTCTCAGCTTTTTTTCTTTTTTTCTTTTTTTTTTTTTGATGATGTTTTCCAAAGGGCACGCGATCAACTGCCAAATCACACAGCAGAGTTTGAACATATTTTGATCTCTGCCTTCTAAGTGTTCAGTTTCCCAGTGGGGGCTTTTCTCCTCCTCCTATCTCGTCAGTCTAGGAAAAGTCATCTGGTGTTGTCTTTGCCTACATTTCCATTCACACGTGCTTATGCATCTCGTGAGTTCTCCTCGCTGGCTTGATATGAGTACTTCACCTTTGCTGACTCTTGGGTATGCAGCCGATTTACCTGAAAGGTATTGTAGAGTCTTTTTTGTTTTGTTTTTGGGATTACATGAACGTTCTACTTCTGGCCTTGGATGGCTCATTCACACATGCAGATTTCCACTTGTTCCTGTCTTCCTGTGATGATACACTGTACGTCGATTGCACGTGTGTATGTGCTACGCTTGATTTCTTGACATTATCTTACCTCTGTATGACTCCGAGCTGGATGTGTGTATTTTTTTCCATTGAAAAGCACTGCGTTTGTTTGTTAGTTAACCATTCCAGTCTTCTTTATATAGTCTCCTCAAGGCGACTTACAACAATAACATCACCTCGAAACCTAAAGAATTAGATCCTACAGGGACCAACTTAATAAGAGTTTATGATTACATGAAAGCTCAAGTTGGATCTGTGGTTACGCGCAAGCCAACATTTGAAGTACAACCTTCAGGCGATGAATGATCATTGATGAGCTGCATCAAGTCGGAATGAACCCCAAGCCTGAAGGGATATCTTCCTTCCTCCCCTCCCAGCCGCCCACAGCCCAGTCCGCCTGGAAGCATGGAATGCAGTAGGCGATTGGGGTAGCCTTGGTTATGACGCTGCTTGCATGTCTATCCCACCTTCCCTTCAAGCAGCCCAGAGCGGCGTTCATGGTTCTAGCCACCTCCTTTTAACTTCAGAACAACCTTGTGAGGTCGGTCAGGTTGAGAGTAGGTGACAGCCCCAAGGTCTTTCTTATAGTGGAATTTGAATTCCAGCCTCCCTCAGTTCTAGACCAGCACTCTAACCGCTGCACACCCTTGTCTTACCTCCAACACCCAGTGCCCACCATCCCTATGCTTAATAAAAAAAAAAAAAAAGATTTATCGTGTATGCAAGACTGTCTCCGAACCCCAGGGATGAGAAAGCTGGCCGCCTTGAACCCACGAGGAGCGCAAAGCATTCTGGAGACGGGCAGAGACGCTCTTAGGGACCTGTGTCGCACCTCACGTGGTAGGCTGGAGGCGCTCTAACATTGAGAAACGAATCCCAGCCTTTTACTTGAGTCTCACAGGTCGTCCTGACCGTGCTATTCTAGAATTCGGTTTAGAAATGACATTCGTTGTTTGAATGGTGGAGGATAGAGGGAGTACGGAGGACTCTTCAGACGGACTCCCGTGGAGAGAGGACTGCTTCCCATAATTCACCTTCCACTGAACTAGGCTGAGCGTGGGCTACAATTGGTGTGTGTGTGTGTGCGTGCGTGCGTGTAGGCGAGGTTTACAAGGTTGTGGAAGAGCCACGCAAGTTTGTTGGCTGTATACAAAGAAACTTTCACTTTCAGAAAGTCACTTTCAGAGACTCGTATCTTTATTGGACCCAATCAAGCTCGAAAGGGAAGGATGTTTGCATTCCATTGATTTCAGTGGATTTGGGATCAATGTTGTGTTTGGGAATTTTTTTTAATCAGATCGCCATCTGGGCCTCTTTAATCCAGAAAAACAACAAAATAAACCAACCAACAGAAATAGCGGCTAAGTTCCAGGCCGAAGTCAACCAAATTCACTTCCGTCGATGTCAATAGGAGAGTTAAGCAACTCTTGCTCAACTCTTTCCCATGAACATCTGTGGGACTCATAAGTGTTCAACTTTCGGCTGGATCTTGCTCCTTGGGTGCTTTAAAGGTGCTTTAAAGAAGGAACAAAAGAAAAAGTGGCGCTTCTCATCCCCAACCAGCGATGTTTGCTGAAGCCTGAATATAAAAGAAATCCGCGTTACATCACTCAACTGCCCGCTCCCCGAACGAATTAAGCCAAGCGACCGCATCGGAGCTTAATGTGAGCTAGGGCTCATCAGCGCTTAGGTTCTGGAACCTCATTTCGATGCAGAGGTCCGGTTCTGAGCATCTCTGAGCATGTACAGAGTGCAGCCGTAAAAATAATAGCCGCAGTTCCTAGCGCCCCGTGGTTGGTTTTAGGGAGAAGCAGTTTCACGTTAGAAGGTGTGTCTTACGTCAGCAGGTAAAGCACCTTTTAGTCAAGTCTCATTTGAAATCCACAGTGGCGAGAACGCTCAACCAGTGGCGTTTCTACAAGGATGGCAAAGCTGTAAGTTTTGCAAGAAGCCTTACCTTGCAGTGGAAATCACTCCTCTCCTGCACCGTTTTAGCCAATCTTGGCGTTGCTTACTGGCTACAGCAGCAAGGGAGAGGAGGGATTTACATGACAGGGTAAGGCTTCTTGCAAAACGTAGAGCTTTGCCATCCCTGAAGAAACGCCTCTGCGCTCAACATTCTTGTGGATCGCCAAGGTAATAAATTCTTTCCGGTCTCTCAATAAGTGCCTTCTCCGCTCCTCCCCCTTTCCTGTGTACGTACATAGGCGGGGATTGTCCTCAGCCAAACGCAGCCTCCTTATTCCACTTTATGTAGCTGTGCTCTTGGAAAGCCTCGGTCCTTGCAAACTAGCCAGCGTAGCTCGCCCTCTTTAAAAGTCAATAAATGCTTATTGACACAAAGGACGACGGCATGAAGCTATTAAGGCCTGGGGTGCCAGGAAATGTATGGATTATGGGTTTGTTCTCTACCCCCTCCCTCAGAAAAAAAAAATCTGCTTCAATAGATTCTTCCCCCGCCCCCACTCCATCTTCGGAGACCTGGCGAGGGACTTTGGCAGGCTTCAAGGGAGACGGCGAGTTGCCTTCTCGGTATTCTCTTGACCTGCTGCCCATCCACAAAAGCAAGAGAATGAGAACTTACGTCAAGGTTGAAGTCCGTTTCGGTGCTCTGGTGTGTGTGTGTGTGTGTGTGTGTGTGTGTGTGTGTGTGTGTGTGTGATGTTCTCGAATCAACAAAAAGGAAGAGATTTTTTCTTCTTGTTGTCAAAGCCCCTTAAGCAGTCTGGAGGGGCCTGGATGGCCGGGGGGAGATCCCATCTTCGTTTGATGCAAGTTCTATAAACTTTAGGGGGGATACACAGGACAGACCCCAACTCGAGCTGTTCTATCTGTGGGATCCGAAGGAATGACCTGAAATGTGCTTGGAGGCATGTAGGGCAGGGCAAAGCGAAGGAGGAATCTAAACCTGACTGCTTAGGCAGGGGAGGGAAAGAGCAATCCAACCCCGCAGTCCTAGGCACGTCTGCTCAGAAGTGAGTCCCATTGAGTACCAAGAAACTTCTGACGCCCAGGGAAGCGTGACTAGGATTGCCGCCTTAGGCTTTCTGCTTGCGTCCCAAATCGTGTGACCGTCTCGATCCGGCTTGGAAACGCAGGGAGCCTTGCTGGCCACAATCGGGAACGGGTGGAAGTCCTTGTCCTGTCTCTGTCCCGCCACTCCCCCTCCAACCTTGTCGGGGGCTACTTAACTGCTCCGGGCAGGAATCCCAGCCTATTCACGTCGATGTCTTCTTGGCGACTGCGCTTTGAAATCCCGCTCCAAAGAGAAGCCGTCTTGTTAGTCTACAGCAGCGAGAAGACCAAAAAAGGCGCTGGGCCGTCAGGGAATCTCCACGGCGACTTTTGTGACATGCGTGCTGGCAGGCAGGTAGGTAGGTGGAGATAGGCAGGCAGATCGATCATCCACACTGGAAGATCAAACCCGTTCACACATCTGCCAGGCCTTGGTTTCGTGTTTGGCAGGAACTTGACTAGAGTTTCCCCCTCCCGTCGGGTCAACTTACAGGAGAAGTGGTGGCCTCCCGTTCATTGCTCCGGGGCGAGCTGCTCCTCTCTTTCGCCCTTCCTTGCGCGCACCCCGGCACAAGCAACTTTGCGCGAAGGAGGATAAAGGGCCTTGTGCGACACGCCTCCCATCAAGCCGCCTCGACAACAATTACTAAAGTTTTTAATTAGCCTCTTGTTATAATTCATTTTATTAATTTTCCAAACCTCAGTCCATGAATTATGCAGAGGGCGGCTGTGTAATTGTGTTTGCCGCGATTCGGGGCGGGGGGGGGGGGAGGCGCCGTGATTGACACGGCAGGCAAACGCCAGCCGCCCCTGGCTCCACGCCCAATCCGGCGCGAGTTCGGGCCTGGGCGGTGGGTAAAAAAAAAAAAAAAAAAAAGCACTAATATTTTATCAACCTTTAAATCACAGATTAATTAATGATCATCAGAGGCTTGTCTGGCAGGTGGGAGCAGGTTCCCAGCGCAGCAGAATGTTTGTCACTGATGAGAAAAAGAATCAATTAGAACTTCCCACCTAAAAAAAAAAAAGCAGGTTAAAAAAAGAATAAAAGGAGGGGGCGGATTGGAATGAGGGAGGGAGGAATTTGTGACATAAATAACTAGAGGGACTCGAAGCCTCTGGGAGCAGCCAGAATAACAGGGGCAACGACGGTCTCATTTTGATGCCATCAGTGAAAATAATTATCTTTGGGGGAGGGGCAACGATGGGGACTATAATACCCCATAAATCCTTGGCTGGAGGACACTTTCTTGCTGCTTCTGGGGGAATCTTTTGACTTGTTGAATTAGGACTGAACCAGGCTTCATATCACAGGCGAGGGATGTTGGGGGGGAGAGAAAATCGATACCAGCCCTGCAGTTGGGGTGTCTATGTTTCATTTATGAAGTTCTAATCTAAGTTGAAAGCCATTTCAGAACAAGTGTTAGACAGACATTCCGTAAGTCAGGATTGGACGAGAGGAAAGGGCAGAAAATCTGCTGGGGGGTGGGGGGGGACGACACCGTCTGCAAATTAAGAAATAAGAGAAGAGCATGTGTCCTTCAATTTGCCTAGGGGCTAGAGGTACTTTGGAATACCCTTGAAGAATACATTCCTTGAGAGCGTCTGAACACACTAATCGCCTCTCAAAAAACTTGGGGGGTTTTCCGCATAGAAAAAAAAAATGTGACGGCCACGTTTGAGCCTTTACTTAGTTTTGACGTGACCTCTCCAATTTCCCTGGCATGATCCTAAGCCTGTTTACTCAAAGGTAATCCCAATGAGATCACTCCATAGTAAGTGGATTTAGGATTGTAGCCTTCCTTAGGGGCCTCACTGGAAAGCACAAGGTAGAATTCTTTAACTGGAAGTTCCATTGACAACTAGTGATTTTAGTCCCAAGGAAATATCTGTTTAACGTCAAAGTGCCCCTTTAAAAGATACCAATACCAATACCTACTCCAATACCAAAATCCACCGCAAGATCCACCGAAATCTGTGCGAAATCTGTGCGCTTTGCCAAAGATTCAAAATCAAAGTCCCATCAATTTCAATGGGATAGATATGTGCCTTAACTAAGCAGTTGAAATCTATGGGACATAAAAATACTTAACTTTAGCTAGAAATTGTGCCCCCCCCCAGAACGGACTCAACCAATATTATCTCCCTCTGCCTTTCCTAAATTCTCGTTTCCCTGAGCTCAATTCTATAATCCAGCTTTTCGGGTCTGTTTTGAACCATCAGAATATAATGATTTACTGTGGGGTTGTTTTAATTTGGAAGCCTCAGAAACTTTGTTTCTGGCTAATGTTAATGCAATTCTGAATCATAATTTGATTCTGCAACCACTTGTGATGGGCCAAAGAGGGTAGCCTACAACATTTCCATTTGAGGGCATGATAAAAATAAAACACTATTTGATACTCATTTTATTTTGGTCATTCCTGATTCTCCAAAAATGATATCCGATAGAACTTATGTATAAAATATTATTATTTTTTGTACAAATGCATTTATTTAAAAATTCAGATGACATCTTGACATCATAACAAAACAAACAAATCTGATTTCAGTGGAAGAATTCTGCTTCTCTTGGGGGGAAAAAACAAAAACATCAGTGTTTCTTTCCCTCATCCCCACTGCTCCCCGCATGCCAACAGTTGCAAAAATAAAATAAAATCACAGCTTTTAGAACTTACTGTTCATTTTCTAAATACTTTAAGCGTCTTGAATCACAGGTTTACGGCCAAAATGAAATGGAGTTGGCTAAAAGAGAGACTCTGGGTGGAAGTTATCCCTGCGCTGAAGTAATCCCCATCCACAAATTTGGCATTATATTCAAATACTGAGTTCACCAGAACTTATGTTTCTGTCCAATTAAAGGAAGTTGGGACTTGCAACACGAATCTAAGGGTCAGAAGTAAATCCCACTGATTTCAAAGCCATGAGGGCTGCAATCCTATAACATATTCCTGGGAGTAAACACCATTTAATATAATGGGATTTACTTCTGAGTAGGTATGCATTGGATTTGGCTGTCAATCTCAGCCCCACATTCTGGGAGCATAAGCCCTTTGAACTGAGGGGGACTTACTTCCAAGCAGATACCAGAAGAACAGCTTGTCAGTCACAACGAAGTTTGGCTGGAATTGGGACCATTTTGCAGGCACAAGGTGGCCTGCAGCCCTGGTGAACAACTCCACTTACAAGATAAGCAGAGATCAGTTTCCCAGTTTCTTTTTTATTAACCCCAAATAAAAATAAATAGTATTTTTTTGTTACACGATCAAGTGCAAGATATATAAACTGGGAGCTTGGTTCGCTTACAGATGTTCTGGAGATGGCAATCTTATCAAACTTTTGGGAAAAAAATTAGCTTTTCTTTTCCTTTCAGACTTGGACTTCCCTTTGCTGCCCTTATGCCGAATAAACGTCAAGAAACACACGCAGCTAATATATAGTTCTTTTTATTCAGAGCATCCATGTTCACATAAGATCTATCTTATAGTAAGGATTTCTGAATTTCGCAGAAAAATACAACTCTTGATTTGTTAAAAATTTTTTGGTAGACTCTTTGTCTTGGTTTTTGTCTAACGGCTTGATGCCTCAATTTATTTACTTTTAGCAGCCGTGTTTCAGAAATTAAAAATAAAAGAAAGGAAGAATGCACTTCATGATAAAAAATAAATAATAATAATAATAATTAATAATACTTTTCTGTTTTTGTTTTCCAGGTTTGTTTTATTTGTAGGTGTGCTGGGACAAATCTCCCTGTTGTAGTTTTTGGCATACAGAAATAGTTCTTATAGAAATTTTTTAAAAAATTGAAAAATAAAAACACATCAAGAAGAGCCAACCAAGGAGAAACCTCAGCAAACAGACATATGGACAGGTGGATATTTCAGTGTCACACGTGGCTGTAAGTCATAGCCATTTTTGCCCCCTCTGTGCATTAAAGAAAATATTTACAAACCTCTTCCTCTTTTTTTTTTTTGCTTTGCTTTGTTTACTTGCTTCCTTTGCATTAAAATCTAAATACAAGTAATGTGACAAGGACGTTTGTGTGTTTGCGTGTCTGTGTGTGTGTGGTGTTCGGTGAAAAAACAGGCAGTCAACTGTGTTAAATCACACCCATCATTCACAAAAAAAAAAAACGAAACCCCAAAAATTCTTGGAAACTAGTCTATGTTTTTAGTGCTCCGTTTCGAATGCATAGAATGTTTGCTCTGCAAACAATGAATACATCAAAATAATAAAAATTCCGTCAACACGCATGATAAATTATTGAACTATAAAATAAATAAATAAATATCAATAAATAAATACCTCCCGAGACCTGATCACTGAATCGTTCTGTGCCATTTCAGGGCATGCATGCATAATCGTAGTCCCTCCCCCTCCCCTCCCCCAATTTCTTCTCTCTCAATATTTTTTTTAAAAAAGAAATTCTTTTGGACATTAAAGCGTTTCCTGTAGAAGATGCAGAACTCTCCGTTTCTCTCTCTCCCCCGCCTCTCCTTCATTGTACACCGCTACCACTTGCTAGAAGGACAACCGTCCAGTTACGAATGGGTTTCAGTTTCCAAATCAGGCAGCTTCGCCTCATCCTGATCGTTCAGAAATAAGGGCTTCCCTTTGCAAAGCGGGAAATTGTATCAGTGCAAATTCCTTGGTCCCCCAACGTTTCGTCTAGACAAAGTTCATTATTTAGAGGAAACCATTCTCCCTTGTCCCCCATCAAACAACAAACACCCATGCAGATTCTTCAGCCAAGTTGGGCAAGCCTTGCAAAGATGATTTGGGTCGACTTCCTGGGTTCAAAACACAAAACAAACCTCTTCGGTCGCGCAAACCAAAGCCAGCCAACCAACAAAACCCGCAGGACTTTTCTTCGCTGCAATGACAAACCCGGCAGGAGGAGCCTCCATCTCAACTGTTTCCCACCTCCGGCTGAGAGAAGGGAACTCCTCAACTATTTATGAGACCGTCCTACGGCTTTTGCCGAAGACCTGCCTTGAACTTCCTCCGTAGATCTTAAGATCTTAAAGGGAAATGTGTGGGAGGAGGAAAGACAGAACTTTGTTTTTGTCTCCCGGTTGTTGTCAACTCGACCTTTTTTTAAAAATAAAATAAAATAAAATCCAAGACTTTTGGTGTGAGGGAGGAAAAAAAGAAGGTTGTTGTTTCTGAAATACGAACGATCTTTGGACAAGTTCCTTTTTTTCGCACTACTTAATAAACCAAACATCAGGAGAACTTCTGACTACCTCGTTCGACTTTCCTGCTTCTTCCAGAACCGTACTCTTCCCCGCCCCCACGCCCGCAACCCAGGAAATCCCATCAGTAAACTTCGTCAGTACATCCGTTAAATAAATAAATAAAGAATGGGGGGGATATTCAAGGTGGGAAAAAATAAATAAAACCCAAAGAAAGCACCAATACAAAATACAAAACCAAAGGAAATCAGCGTCACCGGTTTGACTTCCTGCGACCTTCCCCTCCCGCTTCCAACAGATCTTTTTTTTTTTTTGTAAAAATTCGTCTATAAGGGCTTGTGTGTTTGTCTGCAGAGAACTCATTTGTGTTTGTGTGTGTGTGTGTATGTGTGTGTGTTTACGCTTCGATTCGTCCGCTGTTTTCCGAAGGGATCCGCCTCAAGCAGTTAACTCTCGCGCTCTCCCCGCTCCGCCTCTTCTAGGCACACACAAGCTCGAACTTGGTTTTGCTTCGCTTAGCGCTGCTGAGCGTTGCCAGTTTGTTTGACGAGACGCCTTTTTTTTTTCCCCCGTTTGATTCGTTTCCCTCCATTGGTCCTCCTTGGTCCCCGAGCGATTTTCCCGAAGAGTCTTTAGTTCAAACGGGAAGTCCGTTGGCTCCCCACACTTCAACCTCCCCCCCTCTCAACCCATACACTCCCCTCCCTCGGCTCCCCGTCTCTCTCCCCCCAAAGGTATCCTCCCTCTCCCTCCCCAGTCTCCGAGGGGCTTGGGAACTTGATGTGGTTGTGTGCGAGTGTTTTGTCTGGGTCAAGGTCGGTTGCTTTGGGTGGGATCGGAGAGGCGGTTGCGTATTGTTTTCTCTGTCTTTTTGTTTTAAACGGGTGGGTGTCATTTCGTTAGTAGGTGGCGGAAAATTTCATCCTTTTTTGCTTCTGTCTCTGGTTGCAAAACCAAACCCGCACCACGTTCTTTTTGAGGTCCAATTTCTCGGCGATGGCCGCGATCTTCTCGGAGGAGGGCCGCGGCTGGACGGCGAAGTACGCCTCGAGGGAGCGCTTCTCCGGCGCGGCGATGGAAGTCCGCTTGCGCTTCTTCTCGCCCCCGTTGAAAAGCTCGGGCTTGTTCATTTTCTCGCGCTGGGCGCCCTCGGCCTCCTCCAGCCAGGCCTGCAGGATGGGCTTGAGCGCGATCATGTTGTTGTGCGACAGCGTGAGCGACTCGAAGCGGCAGATGGTGCTCTGGCTCAGCGAGCCCACGCCGGGGATCTTGAGGTTGGCTAGCGCCGAGCCCACGTCGGCTTGCGTCACGCCCAGCTTGATGCGCCGCTGCTTGAAGCGCTCGGCGAAGGCCTCCAGCTCGCGCGGGTCCGTGTCCGAGTCGCAGATGGAGGCCAGGCCGGCCGCGCCCACCGCCGCCGCCGCTGCCGCCGCCGCCTGGCCCGCGGCGCCGCCGTGGTGAGCCGCCACCAGCCCCGGGTGCGGCAGCCCCGAGGGCATGTTCATAGCCGCGGCGGCCGCCGGGTGCGCCAGGTGGCCCAGGCCGTGCATGTGGGAGGGCGGGTGCGCGGATGTGGAGATCAGCCCCCCCCCGCCCCCGCCGCCTCCTCCTCCTCCTCCGCCGCCTCCTGCGCCCCCGCCGACCGTCCCGTCGTGCCCCCCCGCCGGTCATGAGCGAGAGCGAGGGCGAGGTGATGTGCTCCAGCAGGTCGCCCGGCTCCAGCGCCTGGTGGTGGTGGTGATGGTGGTGATGATGGTGGTGCCCCAGCGGCACGGTGGACGTGGAGGTGCACGGCACGCTGTTCATGGTGTGGTAGGTGGCGTCCGGCTTGAAAGGGTGGCTCTTGCTTTGCGACACCGCGATGTCCACGGCCGCCAGCGCCTCGGCGCGCGCCAGGAGCGTCTCATCCAGGCTGGCGAAGATATTGCTCTGTAGCTGCAAGCGACACAGAAAAACGGGGCGACGGGTGGGGGGGGGGAGAAAGAAAGAAAGAAAGAAAGAAAGAAAGAAAGAAAGAAAGAAAGAAAGAAAGAAAGAAAGAAAGAAAGAAAGAAAGAAA
>JAJKFI010000045.1:9820199-9873600 GCA_029204185.1 Lerista edwardsae | reverse complement strand
GAGAGAGAGAGAGAGAGAGAGAGAGAGAGAGAGAGAGAGAGAGAGAGTTCATATAATGGGCAGAAGACGGAAATAGGCAAGCGTGCACATGTTAGAAAGAGGAAGGCCCCTTGAAAACTGACCGATCCATCTTCCTGGAGAAAGTCTTAAAAATAACTCCTTGCCTGTTTCTGCCCCCCATAAGAAAGCATTTCTTCACACGTTACAATGCTGAACCCATTACAGATTATTTTCCTGTTGTAAGGGCTCTTTAAGAGACCAATAAACCAAACGTTACAGTTAAATCTTAACCTGCTCGCAACGTTCTTCGCCATAAACTTTGACGTATATAATAATCACCTGCTGACCACAAGCAGCGTCATCACACTAAGTTATTTTAAGATTTATAGGAAAATTAAACGTACTCACAATTTCCTCAGCTCAGAACGACCACTGATTTCAACAGAACTTGCTTTCAGCTCAGTACTGAAGGCTCATTCATGGTCGCGGTCCTACCCAATGGTTTTTACGCAGAAGTTAGTCCCTCTGTGTTCAATGGGACAAGCGTGCATGCTATTACCGTTCCACACCCGTACCCAATCCACAAACCTCCTACACCAGATTTAAGGCTTTAAGACTGAACACGGGTGGCTGAAGTCGCTCACACGTTCAGCTGCTACCCACTAAGTACTGAGAACGTACGTGGAGACTGGCCACCTGGGTTCTTGGGAGCACAACACCATATCAGCAAAGTTTAATGGCGATCAACAACTGATTTCCCGTCACAAGATCGAGAAGGGCTGGAGAAACCCTACCAATCCGCCTTAAAACAAATCCCTATGGTTGGATGCACAAAAAGTATTTCCATGTCTAATGAGGACTTTCCTTGACGGCGCAAGGCCCTGCTAATTAAGCGTGGCGCAAGCTGCAATGCTTGCTTTTGCAGCCAAAGTGTAGAATGTTGTCATATTAAATATGGAAAAGCTTGATTGTGATTTCAAGTCCCAAGGCAGCTTCCAAGATCCCCTTAGGGGAGCCAGAACAACAGGGAGGTGGGGAGGCGAGTTAGGAGATGCACCGAAGATCGCACTGCTGCTATTGGTCATGCTAAGGACGACTGTGGTTATTTAAAGCGCCCCAGTTAAAAGACACTCCCCTTAAAACACACACACACACACACACACACACACACAGTGCACTCTTATGCACACTTATCTGTTAGTATTCCCCACAGTGGAGAGAAGGTGGACAGGCTTGGTGACGCCTAATGGGCACTTACTTGGGAGTAAGCCTTTCTTCAACTCTACTTCCGAGTAGACACGCCAAAGGCTGCACTTCATGTCCCATTGATTTCAATGGGAGAGTCAAATTAGTGTTTTACTTGTTCTTCTCTTGAAATCAGCGGGGATCCGGGGCTCGTTCACACATGCTCCTCACCTGGCCAACACCCAGGCATAACCTAGGCGTGTGATAACCCGTGCCTAGCAGCACAGACCGAAACTTCATAGCGCATCGAGCATAATGCTTCTCAATGGATGTCAGTTTACATGTTCATCTAGGAGCCATCAAGTCCTGAATGAGTTGGTTCTCACAAGTGGGTACTCCACTTGATTCCTTTATACTGCACTTCTTCACTCAACACTTACTCAGTGACAGCTGCCTGTGCGATTCCACTGCACCGGGTCTGAGGGGCTAGGAACCCTCTGTGGTGTCATGATATCCGTGATGACACGTTTACACATGCAAGTCATCTTGGGTGTTGCAGTAGGCAAGAGAGATGCGCTTGCCTGTGTGAATCAGCTTTTATTGCATTGTCCCCACTGCTTTCTAGAACTCCTCGCTAAAAGAATCCCAAGTCACGTGTCTTGCAATCCCAGCGGATTGGGTCCGATTTCGGTTCTGGTCAATTTCACTTTCAAGGCTGACTATCCATTTCTGGAGGAAGCATTTTAAAAAAAATCTCTCTCAGGAATAGCTAAAACACGTCTCTTACATTTAAAAAAAAGAAAGAAAAGGAAAAAGGAGAAGCGGGAAGGGGAGGAGATCGATTAGAAATTAAGATGTAAACGCCGTGCGAAAGGCTTTGGCTTACCAAAAATACAGAATGTATGAGCTGTACTCTAGGCTCAGTGCACCCGCCCCTCCTTTCTTTCTCTGTACAAATCGGAGCACATTCTGGGGGAAGTGGACAAGGGAGGAGGGAGAGACTGAGAAATAGTTGCCTTGTCATGTAACACATTGCGCTGATTTATTATAAAATTTTAACGAAATCATGCATATTTCAACAGCCTTTAATCACTGCATGAAAATTTAATTCATGAACTGTAGCACGTTTAAATAAATGAAGTGTTAATTCATTAGGATTAATTAATTTGTTAAAGGATTGTGGGCAAGGTTAAGGTGGAAGGAAACTCTTTGTTAGTTTCCTGGCTTAATCACCAGGTTTTGTTAGCAGTAATAATAATTTAAAAAAAACCCCACAACGAATTGCAAAAGCAGTTGCTGGGTTGGAAGTGAAATGGAAAGGGTGAGATTCAACTCCTTCAGAAGCAACACAAACATCAGAGAATAAAACACACAGATGTGGAATCAATGGTCCAGATGGACACAGCTGGTGAAAAGGCACAGGCTGCTCGTTCCCACATTCCAAACTGACACAGGATCAAGGAGAGGCTCATCTTGTTTTATTTCCTTTCTGGGGGATGATGTTCACATACAAACATGTTATTAAAGCACACAGAAGTGTTTTAAGTTTTGCAAGATTGCACCTCGCAGCTTGTGAGACTTGAGAACTAATCAGAAAGTTTGGCACACGCCAACATTGCAAGGAAATGTTGAAAGCCACCTCTCCCCCCCATGTTACTGAGGGTGCAGTCCTAACCTGGAGTTAGTCTGGCACAGTTAGGCCAGCAAAGTTTGACTCGAACAAGGGATACCATAAAGCATCTTTGGACCACTCTCAGAGTCAGGGAGGATGGTGCACGTCTGTGCACTGGCCTCTCTGGCTCTGAGTGGTTCAAACATACTTTATGGTGCCCCTTGTGCCGACCAAACTTTGCTGGCCTAACTATGCCAGCCTAACTCCAGGTTAGGATTGCGCTCACTAAAAGCTTAACAGACCCCCTGAATGAAAAATCTTTAAGACACAGAAGAACTTTCGGTTTTGTGGGCAAACCAGATGATAATTTAGGCTGAACCAGGTGACCATTAACCAGGGAGTTAGTTCTCTTGGCCATCCGTACCATCTTACCAAATGGTAAACAACTAGCACTGTCCCACACACATGTTGCTGTCTTAAAAGAAGGACCTATTCCTGGGTATATTGGGGTGCTGATTCCAAAATTGCATCACTTTTGCCCCATCATGTCTAGTTTCAGAGATATGGCATGGTCTTCAATGGTTCAAGCAGCTTCCTCATGAGGAAGTCTATGCCATGGCTAGACCACAAGGAGGCTGCTTCTACCATTCATTAATAAGGCTATGCTGTGTGACCCAATCTAGGCATGATAGGGCAAAACTGATGCCATTTTTGGAATTCACACCTCAAATGCATATGAAATCACCATAAATTTTGAAAAAAAAATGTTTTTCTGACTCTCCATTTTGCAGGCCTGCGTAATTTCACCACACACATGAACTGCCAATGTGCTGTCAAAGTATGTGAGAAAATAGTACTCTATGTGAACACTCAGGTTTATCTATACTTTAAAGAACAGAGAGAGAGCCATATGCTTTTGATTAATAACAACCTTCACTTTCTGCGTATTTGTATCTCACACTAAATTAGACCAGACTGTTTTACCCTCTTGAGGAAATAATGTTTCATTTTTTTAAAGATGATGAGTCACATTCCCTGGTCCCAAATGCCACCTGAGGCTATACACATCAGGGAAGTTCATAAAACATCATAAAGCTCAACTATATTACATGACGGGTGATGCCGCTGTGTAATTTAGCTATCCCCTGTTCAGATTATACACCTTTTACCTTTAAAGAGTTAGAAATCCTACTAGCAATTTTAATTGATATAAGAGGTAATGTTGTTTTTAGCTGATTAATTGGTTATATTAAATTTTTCAAAAACATTTTTTTGGATGAAGAGGCTCTTGATTAATAGAGGCATTCCCTCCAGCGTGAAAGACAAGAAGGCCTCTTCTGCTTGCTGCAACATGCATGTGCATCACCTCAATACACAGGTATGCGTATTTCTTAGAATTAGTGCTTTTCTCATATGCAAATAAAATCAATGTATACATGAAAAGTAAATATCTGATTATTTTACTAATTTCTTTAATGGGGTAACAGCCCTAATTAAGGCCCCAATACAATGGGCCTTATGTCAGTACCATCTGGGCAAATGTCAAGGAAGGTGGCGTAAAGTGCCTCCAATGCCAGTGGTAAGCTATTACTGCCCGCACTGAGGTGGTGCCATGGCGACAGCGGCCATATGCACCCTGAATGGAGCCCCGGTCACTGCTGAGCCGCATGTCTGCCGCTCGCCAGCAATGTAGCCATTGTGGGTGGGATAGGAGGGCGTTCCGGGGCAGAGCAGGGGACAGGACCTTACTCAGAGGCCCTTGCTTCTGCACCAGCTAAAAAGCTGGCACAAGAGTGAGTCAACCCATTGCCGCCCTGCGCCCATTCCCCGCAGAGCCTCCTGGGGCTGCTGCTGAATG
The DNA here is from genome assembly GCA_029204185.1 of Lerista edwardsae. Taxonomy (NCBI): domain Eukaryota; kingdom Metazoa; phylum Chordata; class Lepidosauria; order Squamata; family Scincidae; genus Lerista; species Lerista edwardsae. Next base: position 9,868,945 of record JAJKFI010000045.1, on the reverse strand, counting down.
CAGTGATGGCCTCCTGGCATTCCTGGGCGGTCAGACATTTCTGGACTGGGCTGTTAAACTGCAATCCCATTTTCAATTTCCTGAGGGTATGTCCAATTGAATTTAATGGAACTTACTTCTGAGCAGACATGCATAGGATTGTGCTGTAAGATAGGTAAGCACATTTCCCCTAATTTTTCCTCAACTAAAAAAAGAAAGGGGAAATCCCTTAAGGGAGGCAGAAGCCAGAAAAATGGGGTTTGTGGTCAGTCTGCCTACATAAACCACCTTGAGTCTACAAAACTGAAGTCTAAGAGTCAACAAGAAAGGTGGCATATAAATACTGTAATAAATAAAATAAATACAGTCCCAATTCATGTTTACTTTTACTTAGTATCCCCTGCTAGATTTCATATACCTGTTTCTCCATTCACACCAATGGCGTATCAATGCGTAAGTCAGGTTGGAACCTGTTTAACTGCTATCCACTTTTGTAAATTAGCATGAAAATGTAACTTTTCTAAGAATGGTAATTGTATACGAAGATACAGTTCTTTGTATGAACACTATATACGTATTTAAATCTTGGGAATTATAGTTCAGGGGAAGGGAAGAAGGATCCCTAATCAAATGTTCAACATCCTCACCATGCTGCAATTCCCAAGATTCTTTGGGAGAAACCATAAACTATTGGCATAAAGTCAATATGTTTGCAGAGTACCTGTGCTTTTAGACTACTGCAGGCCCATTGTAGAATACATGGTTTCTTGACTGAGAAGCAAGATTGGTAAACTGGACAGAAAGTAGATTGAATTTGTAGTATGGATATACTCAAGACACACCCTTGGGATTCTTTAAATGATACCTGGTTTAATGCTTGAGAGTTAGGATTAGGAAGAAACTGACAAGAATGTGTTATGATTCTGACTTTCCGTCCTTCAGTAACATTTGAGAATTGGTACAGTACAGATCCTATGCTGGAACCATTCACATTGCACAACTTTGAAGAGAAGTAAATTATCTGCCACAGTTTGGCACAATCTTTCCACTGCTACATTATTATCAGGATGCAAAATCATGGTTTCATATTAACTTATCGTTGAAGCAAATCAATATTGGTTCTTTCTTGTGGATCAAGCCAATATGTCTATTGCTCCTAGTGGAGAAAACAAAATACAGTGTTGGTGTATGCTTAAGCAAAATGAAGTATTCCAATTAATCCACCTATGTCAAATCACTTGCAGAATTTAAGGGCATAAATGAATCATCTGCACCAGCCAAGCCGATATATCTTTTCCTGTATCTAGGACTGAAGAAACATACAGTTTCTTCTGCAGTTTTATGCAATCACATAATATAGTTCTGGGCACAGATTCCATTTTTTTGAGAGTCCCCTCATTTGAAAAATACTCAAGTTACTAGCCTTTATTTATGCCTAGGTGGGCTTGATAGTGCATGTGCAATAGCCACTGAATCTCTGAGCTGTGGCAATGGCAGAATCTCAATCTCTCTCTGATATAAGTTATCTGATGAATGCCCAAAATGCATTCAACAGAGTGCTGGCTTTGGGTTGTAGGGGTAATGATACAATTGAACTAGATTGATCTTTGCTGCATGAAGTATCAAGTATGCTATTTTGCTGTATTGTCTCTTATGAATGTGTGATAATTTGAAGTAATTTAGACTCATAAATACAGTTGGTGAAATGAGTTTCCCCAAAACGATTGCATCCACTATGTAGTCATTCTACTGTCTATATACCCTGTAATAATGTACTTGTAACCTATATCTAGGGACGTGGTGGTGCAGTGGGTTAAACCGCTGCTGCTGAGCTTTCCGACCGGAAGGTTGGGAGTTCAAGGCTGCGTGACGGAGTGAGCTCCCGTTGCTTGTCCCAGCTCCTGCCAACCTAGCAGTTCGAAAGCACCTAAATGCAAATAGATAAATAGGGACCACTTCGGTGGGAAGGTAATGGCGTTCCGTGCGCTATGGCATATAGTCATGCCAGCCACATGACCACGGAAGCTTGTCCCTGTACAAAACACCGGCTCTACAGGCTTTGAAACGGAGATGAGCACCGCCCCCTACAGTCGGTCATGACTAGACAATTTGGTCGTGGGGAAACCTTAACCTATATCTAAACAAATAAAGACTGATCAAGTTATATTCCCAGAATCTTTTAAAAGTCTTTTTTATATGCCACCAGCTATCAACTTCAGCTCCACCTGAAATATAGAGATCATCAATGCAGGTGATTACAACTCCTAATCCCAGTCTGCAAATCAGGTTATCATAATTCACTCTCTCAGTCCCTCACTCTGGGGTTAATAACAATGGACTACAGTACATGGAAGAATTGTGAGAAATGACAGGGTTATCATGCCACTAAACATAAGTCTTATGGCCCAGCCTGCACCATGGAAACAACAATACTATGAACATATGAAATTGCCTTGGACCAAATCAGGCTACTGGTCCACCTAGCTCAGTACTGTGTGTACTGATAGTGATTCTCTCGAGCAGGGGTCTCCACACCTTTCAGTGCGAGGGCCACATTGTATATTTTACACATTTCCTGGGCTGAAAAAAAATCAAGTTTATAAACAAATGAATGAGATGTAAATGAATGAATAAGTTGTACTTGCATCTTATGTTTTTGTAACCAGCATGACATGATTCAGAACAAAAGAGAAATGTGACACAAAGAAACAATGCCAGGCATAAACTGAGAAATGATATATGAGTAAAAATATCCAATATTTTAAGTTGCTGTGGGCCAGATAAAGTGGTGGGCTGGATTTGATTCCAGGGCCATAGTTTGGAGATTCTTGCTACAAACCAGCTCTTTTCAAACCTTGTAGCACCGCAACTCAATTTTTAACATGACAGTCTATCATGACACATACATTGCAGCTGGCTTAAGGCCCAGGACTCACTGCTGGCTGCCACTCTTGTCGCCACCCACTATGCTCAGCTATCTTTGGCCTGCTCTAAGCCTGGTTGTGTCTTGTGCCAGTTAGAGTGATGAAACTTTGACACAACAAAGCCCAGAGTGGGCCAAAGACAGCTGAGCAAAGGCCCAGTTGGCGAAGAGAACCACAGTTGGTGGTGAGTTCCAGAACTTAGCAACCCACCAAACATCAGCTCACAACCCACTGGTGAGTTGTGATCCTCATTGCTAGAGTTTTCATTGGAGGCCTTTGCTAGAAAGGAGAGTAACAGAGTTTGGGCCTTTCCAAATGCCAAGCTGGCAGGCCACCATGGAGGTATCCCTTCAATGCAACACTACATTTAAGATCCTCTCCTCAGTGTCCATAGTAGGGGTACAATATCTTTCAGGTTCTTCCTCTGTTGTCTCCATCTTGCAGGTGGTGGGAGGAGCAAGGAGGAGATTGTTTTTATTTCTTCCCTCATAGCACAGAACACATTGCTAGGGCGAAACTTTGAAAACTGGATTTCCTACTTATTTTTGATGATATGGTTGCTACTGCGAGACCCACATTGAGCTAGATTTGGCCCAACCTGAAGCCTCTGAATGCAATGGGAGCTGTGGTCACCTTCAGAGGCTCGTCAGAGGCACCCCAAGGCCATGCGCATTTGCCCGTGGCCTTGTCGGACCTCAGTATGGCTGTTTAGGCAAAAACACACCGGCTACTTCTGGTTTTCAGCAAAAAGCGCAAGTTGTGTTTCTAATGCCTTATAAGGCATTATGAGGTCTGGGGAAGCCCTCTGATTTGATTTAACCTTGCCGAAAAAAGGCCCAACTGTATTAACATTTGTATCCTTATTAATGATAATGTATAAAGATTATCAACATGGAAGTGTTACTTTGAGACAGCATCATAATGCTGCTCAGCATGTGCATAGCAGACTAGCTGGCTATTCAACGTGGTCCATAAACATGCATTTTTTAAAGTGGTCCTGTGAATTAGGTTAGCACGATCATTTCTAGCTTGCATACAAAAATCTGATATGGCCCCAGAACTGATCTAAACCAAGGTGAGACTACAACTTAGCTAAAGCCAAGCAAGTCTGGGTTTGTCCAGTACTTGATGAGAGATTATCTGGAAACCACCTTTATGCCAACATCAGTTTGGGCATGAAAAGGGGCTATAAATGAAACACGAAACTAGTCACATGTACCTTCGCATCCAGGCTGAAGCCTCAAAGAGAGACGGCCTGTCCATGAAGAGTGATAATATCATTTATTCTCACATTGTTAGACCACCTTACCTGCCAGGAGCTCAGGGTGGTTTACGTAATTCCACTCCTCCTTTTGTCCTCACAACAACCCTGTGAGGGAGGTGCAGCTCAGTGGCTGGCCCAAGTTCACCCAAGAAGCTACAGGCAGTTGGTTCACTATTGCCTGATTCAGTAGAAGGTAGCTTCACATGCACATTTGGAGAAGTGGGCTTGCAGAGAAATATAGCAGGAAATAAGGAGCGTTGCAGGTGGGGATTTGAACCCCGTGGTACCAGAGGCAATTCCTTGGTTTTCTCTTTAATTATGATAGACTGCATTTATGTCAAGCAGCACCATTCAAGTGGGGTCTGCCTGCCTATGCCAATGTTAAAATGCACCTGTCTGCTGCCGCTGCCTTGCAAGTCATAAATCCAGAGAAAGACAAGGTGGTTATAGAACACCAGGCTGTGGGTGCAAGACAGAAGCACCATCTGGTCTGCCAGACACCTGGCTCAGAGACATTTATTACTTTGGGACTGTGGTTCCCAAATGTTTGACTGGTGGCTTCCTTGACGTACTAGGCCATTGACTATGGCTCCCCATTAGGCTATAAGCCTATCCATTGCATAGGGCGGCCGGTTTCTGTGGCTCCCCAGAGAGCCATAGGTCATAGTTTGGGAACCACTGCTTTAAGGGTTTGGAAAAGTTGACACAAAGAACATCCTTTACCATATCCCCAGAAAATTTATCAATCAATCCAGTGATGTCATCTAGGGGGTACGCTCGCCCGGCTATGCCCTGCCCCCCCGCGTCATCATTCGCTGTGCGCCGTGATGGATGGGGCGCAGCGAACCGTCCGTCGCCGTGGATGGGGCTCCTGCTCGCCGGTGACGGGACAGATGGGGGATGCGCCGGCTGCCTGGGCGAGCAGCGGTGGTGCGTGTCCCCCAGGACAGCCACGCGGCGGGTGTGACGGCGATGGGCCAGGAATGGGCGAGCTGCCCATCAAGCGTAAGTCCTGCCCAGCGTACCCACTGGATAACACCACTGAATCAATCCCAGAAACACATCTGGTTAGGATCGTCTAGCTTGCCAGGCCCTGATCAATATTATTAATAATTGACTTTCTACCTCGCCTTTCTGGCCGATATTGGGGAACCCAAGGTGGCTTACACAAGGTTTTTAATGACACCGCAGAACAGGAATATGAACAAATTTTGTCTGTGTCAACCTTTGTTTGTCAGCCTTGCTTTTATAGTCACTATTTTGCCACACACACACACACACACACACACACACAAGCCTTGTATTATTAAATATTTAAACAATGTGCAAAGATACGAACATGAAGCATATGCTACGCCCTTGAGTGGGTCACGAAAGACCAAGGTCTGAATGTAAAGAGGCTTTGTTGATACTTCACTTTCTAGTCATGTAACCCTTTGAGCTCCTGGGTTACATGTTCATGTTTATCCACAAAGATACATTTATTATGCAACTGCATTAAAAACAGAGATGCTTCCATGCAGAACAGCAACGTCTGAGATAAACTCCAAGAAAATAATCTTGCTCTTTTGAGTGGTTCTCCAATTCTCAATAGAGGTTAGCACAAAAATATTGGCCCAAAACGTGCACCTTTTCATGAGAAGACTGAGCTACAAAGCAAAGACGACCCTGCTTTGAATCTTCCCTTTGTTGTGCATGTGGTCAGTGGTCTTCGGCAGCCCCTGATCTCGCCACCTTAGTTGCTCATCTGCAACACAGGGGATAATGCTAACCTAACTTGCTGGATTGCTGTACAAAAAAAAAATGTATGTGAAATACTTTAATATATTTTAAGAGACAATATATACACTAGAACAATGGTTCTCAAACATGTTAGCACCTGGACCCACTTTTTAAAATTATTTAATTCCTGCCCCTTGCAGGAAGACCTAAGAAATCATTTTCTTGCTGGCTTACTTGAAACATTACGAGATAGACCCGTTAGAGCAGGTTTGTATGTTGCTTGCAGGTATAAAGGTATAACTCATCAACTAGCAAAGTTTGCCATAGCCACAAAGAAGATCAGTGCAAAAAAGTAGATAGTTTAATGAATAACTACGCTATTATAGGGTATCCCCAAGTATGTCTTTGGGTTTATATTTCTGTGAAATTTTTGATATTTATTTTGTCATTGTGGTGTTTTATGATATTGTGATGACCTATGGTTCTAAGCAATAAAGTATCTAACCTTATCATGACCCACTTTGTTTAAACCGGGCAAGGATGCTTGCAAAGTTTTATTTATATACTGTATATCAGAAGCATTTTGCAACCCCCCCAAATCAGCTCGCAACCCACTGGTGTGTCCTGACCTACAGTTTGGGAAACACTGCACTAGAGTTTCACCACTTTTAAACTGGGCATTTGCTTTGGCATGGAAAAGGCAGGATATGATTATTTCCAATAAATAAAATGGCATGTCCTCTTGGGGGAATTATTTGGCTATGTACGCCATTTCATAAATGCCACTTTTCAACAAAAATGTTTAAGTTCACCTTTTAAAACTGGCAAAAACTTGTTTAGTCATTTTTGGCTACAACAGCTACCTGCTTAATCCATCACACTGGGAATACTGTAATTATATATTGTAACTGTATATTGTAAAAGCCAAGGCTTTATACTTTTAAAGTGTAAAATAAAGGCAAACCATCCAATTATATTTTTGGTGCAACTTGACCAACTACTTTAAGAACAATGCGTAAATTGCATATAATCTATTTTTCTGACCATTACCATTTTCTGTCTGAAGGAAAAAAAAAACTGATTCTGTGGCTTCCAGGTTCCCAGAATTAATACATGTCTAGGATGAAGTTTCATAGGTAGTCAGTGCTCTGTTGAGTGAGCTACTGGTCCCGTCACTTGGACTGATGAAACCAGATCCTGTTGTGGGTGAGGACAAAGGAAGACAAGATCAAGGTTCAAATCCCTGGTTCAAATGTTCCTGGTTGACCTTAGGCCAGTCACTCTCTTTCAGGCTAAGCTACCTCACAGGGTTGTTGTGAGGACAAAAGGAGGGAATGAACAATGTATGCCACCTTGAGTTCCTTGGGTGGAATAAAACTGTGAAAAATAATATTTTCCATTATCTGCAACCTTTACCAGCATATAGCCCTAAACTACATGTTTATTCAAAAGCAAACTGGAACAAATTTGATTGGCTTTAGTCCCAAGCAAGCATATGTCAAATTCTTTCAAGTAAAGACAGTAATCAACACTTTTGCCAATTTTTTTTTGCCAACTTAAAAAAAATAGTAAAGTGCATCGGTTGAATCAAGAATAAAAGGGCACACTTGTATAGTTTAAAGCATTGCAACTCTGATGCTATAATGCATAAGAATGGGAGGCAGGTAATATAAGAACCTTTCTTCTAAAGAAAGAACAGTAGAATTCACTTAGTTTTAAGTTTGCACAACTTCCAATATCCTTAAGAAAGCACCTTTAGACGTTCAAATTTGCAAAAAAACAAACAAAAAAACACACACCCAAAACCCTTTAAGAATCGATCTGAAATCAGAATAATCACATACATATACATATATGTAAGTGTTTGAAAACCACTTTTTTTACACTCTGAAGTAAACCCATTGTGTTCAGTAAGCATTTGGCTATAACCCTAGCTTACTGGAAACTAAATATAAAATTGTTAGGGAGTTCAACAAGAAATGGAGAACGTGGATCTTGCCCAACTTTCTTTAATTTTTCTCTATAAAATACTGAGAAATGGACTCTTGAAGCATCTCAGGGCTATGTACCAGCTGGCTAGTTTATGTTCTTTGTTTGCAAGTGAAATGATACAGTGCATTAATGCTTTCAGAATGTAAAGATGGGTAGTATACACATTAAGGATGTGTGTGTTATGCTACCTGTGCACATAATTCACAGAGCACTGCAACTATGTGAAAACTGCTTCTTGGAACTTTGTCAATAGCTCTATTTACACATTAGGGTCAACACACACACTCTATGGTTGGTTCACATATTCTACTGTATGCAGGTGAACTGTCTATGCAGGTGAACTGTCTATGCACACACAACTTCAAGTGAATGACTGTGCATGTGCTCATTTCAAAGTCATTTCACAGACTGAGGTCCTTACAGTAAATATCTGTAATACTGCTTGTATTGCAGTATGTATACACTGTTATGTTGAATGCAACATGTGAATACGGCTAATGTTGCCCAAGAAATGAAAAGAGGCTGGTAAAGGTAAGTGGCGTAGCTAGGGCATTTTGCACCCAGGGCTACTTAATTTTTTTTACAACCCCCCCCCCCCCACGGCAATTTTTGTTTTGTTTTTTTGCCATAACTTAATGCTAGCATTAAGGTATTACACTCCGTGTGTGTGTGTGTGTGTGTGTGTGTGTGTGTGTGTGTGTGTGTGTGAGAGAGAGAGAGAGAGAGAGAGAGAGAGAGAGAGAGAGAATTCCTGGTAAAATTCTGCATCCAACGATATGCAGCATGATGGTATTATTCCTTAAAAACCGCAATTTTGAAAATCGTGATTTGTTCAAAGGAAGTTTTATTTTTGGTTTTTAATTTTTTGGCCATAACTTTTGATAGAATAGAGATATTACACTCTGGTCGGAATTCTTTGAATTCTGGGTGGAATTCTGCATCCAACAGTACACAGCATGACCATATTATGCCGTAAACTCGTGATTTTTGGAATTTGGGGTTCAGTGGTGACACGACACCCCCTTGAAGATGGCACCTGGGGCACTGGTAAAGGGTACAGCCTGGAAGACTCCTATAAATGGTCAAGATAAGGTCCTATATTAAGTTTGGATTAAATAACCCAATTATCCCTGTCCCGGCATCCCTTGGAAGCCAACTGCAATGTAGTGGATAAAGGTTAAAATCCCCATCCAGGCCTGATGCAAAGACCTGAACTACCTCCTTAACAGAGATGGGTAGGAAGCCACTATGTTAGCATGTCCCTACTCACACAAGTCCTAGTCAGTAAAACTGGGCATGAGGTGGAAAGCAAAACCGATGAATTACCCTATATATTCATGAATAAGTCAAAAACGTATGCCTGAAAATCGACCCTGACAACATGGATCAACACAGTTAATAAAGCTTCTAACAGCAGCTTGGGGAGGGGGGCTTGGCTAAGAAGCAGAAAGGGGGTAGAAACACACATAGCAAAATTTACTTTCCAGTAATTGTTCTCAGACACCAAAAAGACAGCAAACAAAGCAATGTTCCCCCCCCCCCAGGAAAAAACCAACCAGTAGCCATTTTCCTTCTTCTCCAAATAGGCAGAGAGGTGAAGGTGCTTATGGGAATTGTAGCCATTATGAGGACTGCTGCTATGGAGGTGCTGTGCTGTATTCCTTACAAAGCCTACAATCCCATAAGCACCTTCATCTCTCTTCCTACTTGTTTGGCGAATAGCTCAATTTCTGTACTGCCTCAGAAGAAAGTGAAATGGCTCCATTTTTTTTTGGTGGCCTTTCTGTTGCTGCTTCAGAACAATTACTGAAGTAATTTTCAAAGAATATCCCCCCCCCAAGTTTTACTCACAACTAATCCAAGGGCTATAGCAAATTCTATGATTTCCGGCTCAAAACCTGCCCTCAACTTATCCATGAGATTGACTTATACACAAGTATACATGATACGTCACATCATGTTTTTCCTCAACCACACATTACTAAGACGTTATATGCTAGTAGTGCCATAATGCACCATTTCTTGGTGTTTGTCCCCTGCCGTACCACTCTGCATGGTCCACCTACTGGAAGTACCACCGGAAGTAATTGGCAATAGCTTCATTGCCAGTTACTTCTAGATTGGGACGTCAGATGTGACACAAACACAGTGAAGAGGCTCAGGGCAGATGGGAGAGCTTTTTCAAGTGCATGCTGGAACTCTGCCTCCAAGCCTCCTACCACTGCTTCTCACATTGCTGGTCTCACTGCCAGGAGGTGGGGGGTCTGGCTATACCACCAGACACCACCTTGAGTACTACTGGCGGTACAAGTTCAACTGGTTGAGAAATTCTGCCATAATAATAATACTTGGATTTATATACCGCCTTTCTTAGGTCACCAGATTTCTCTAATGACTATAACTCAAGGCGGTTTACATAGGCAGACTTTATTCAGAAACCCGAAGGTTTTTACAATTTTTACAGAAATGTTCTATCTTTCAAGAACTACACACATACAGATGGATCTTTCTGGATTTAGCCCTTCTTTCTGGCCACCCGTTTGTCTTCTTGCTGGTTGATAAACGGCTTCCCTGCTCCCACCAGAGAAGCGGCTGAACTTCGGCACAACTCCCCCTCACACAAGGCAGCCGAAGCTCAGCTGTTAATCAGTTGCAATTAATGAGGTCTGCCACTCAGAGACTTCCGGCTGTCCCGAACTGGCGACCTTCAGATCTTCAGCTCTTATCTTCAGGCAAACGGAGGCATTAACCCTCTCAACTAAATCCATAGTTTCAGCCACTCGCTCTCATCTAAGCCAACTTGGCAAGACTCTTGGGGTGATAAAGCGCACTAGCCTCATGTATGACACTCGGAGCTCTTCAAAAAGACGACAAAAAACCCAAACTCAAGCACACCACATTTAGAAAAATAGAAATCCAAGATAGTAGCTATATTATTTACTACCACTTTGATAACACCGGTGTGTATTTAGATCACAGGGAACTGTTTAATTAGAAATCCTACTTGAATTTTCATTAACAGAAGTTTGCGCCATTCTTCCTATGCTAATTCAATATTTGAAGCAACATCAAAGAGTACAGTGCTTGTGACATTTTTTTATTCATTCCACATAGAAAAGCATGCAGTATTAATGTAAAACAGTACAGGATTCATGTAAAATGCTCGGTGCACATTTGGTAAACAAGCCATTAGCATACCAACCCATTTTTATGAACTACACAGGCATGAAAAATGTGGTCTTCTACAACAGTGGAGCTTCCCCCCCCCCTTTTCGGGGGAAGGAAGTTAAAAGCAGTGGTTTTAACTAAAAAACAAGAATAACTGGGTTTTCAGTCTTAAGCAGAACAACACTTTTTCCCTCCCAACTGAAAACTTGCAAAACTTAAGAGGATTCTAACAGCTACACATTTAACCTAGAGATTCAGCAGAGGCTGGTGTCATGCAGATATCAGCAAGCGAATGTTTTGATTCCCAAAGTCAGGCTTGGAGAAAAGCAAGGCTCTCCCAAAGCTGCCGTCACATTGTTGCACAAGAAGAGCAACTAAGGAGCCAGCTCAACGGTTTCCTTACCCATATTAAGATTTGTTGCACTGAGAAACCATTTCAAAAATGTCACACTCCGTAAACTGGACATTGAACAGCTCCTCACAAGACTGAAGACGTCATACAACCCAACTCTTAAAAAAACTGAAGACATCTAAAACTGAAGACATCAGATGAATGGAGTGAAGCTTTCTTAAAGCAAAATAGCCCAGTACTGTGACGGGGGAATATTCAACTTACTGATATTTAAGTAGTAATCAAGATCACAGGGAGGACTTACCAAGAAGAACTCATGGGTGGGTTGGGGAGAACCTGGACATTTTGACATTGGCACTATTTTTAATAGAAAAACAAAAGTCAACAAGAGAGTCAGTTCTTGGTGGTTTTTGATGGACTCGCACTAGACAGGCTACTTTGAATTTTCCTTTTGGCCGACGCATGAATATTTTTTGCTTTCCTGTCGGGCACGAAGGAGGAGGACCAAGGAGACTGGAGTTGGTTGTGGAGGTTCTGCAGCTCGGGGGTCACCTTAAAGAGAGACGGCCCAAGTTTTTGTTCTTCAAATGACCCTCGAGAATTGTTAAACAAGAAACTGGGCGAAAGCTCTCTTGGGAATAAAAAACTCTGAGGTTTGCCTTCACTCGCTTCTGAAGTCCGTCCCGCAAAGAGAGGGAAAGGCTCAGTTATGTCCAGCACAGACGGAGACAGGATGGAAAAACCAGCAGACTTCCATTCACTCCCCCCGTCTGAATGATCATCTCGCAGAGGACATTTGAGAGAGTTTTGCTCCTTCTTCTCTTTCATCTTCTTCTCTTTTTCATTAGTGGGACACTGGGTAGCCTTGCAAGAGTTATCCAGGTCGGAGGAAGACTTGGACGTATAGTAGGGGCTCTTGCTGTTGTCCGATTCCGACATCATGGAGTCCAGCTCCGAGATCTTATCCAGGTAGGCAGCATCCATGGAAGCCTCGCTGGACGTCCTAGTGCGGTTCATTTCGGAAGAGCGAAGGGAGTGCAGTTTTTTAGGCACACTCGCATTGGGCATCCTCTCACTGGATTTGGCTGAAGACTCTCCAGAGTCACTAGGAGCCTCACCGGGGTCCGAGCCTTCAAAGTTCAAGTTTGCATCATAGTGCGGCTGGCACCTGTTCCAGAACACCGGCTTATCGGAAGTGAAACAAGTCGCCTTGTTTTCGGCACTCTCGCAACTGCTGGTGCTGTGCTCGGGAGAGTCTTTGTGAGAATCGCTGGATGCACCACCAAAATCCTCAAATTCCAGTTTCCGGAGAAAGGTTGACGGCTTCCTTGGACTCTCCTCCTTTGTCACAGGGTCATCCTTGCTACTGGGAGTGTTCAGCTGGAGGCAACTGAGAGATAAGGGCGTACATGGATCTGGCAGCTCATAAAGTTCCTCTTTGTAAGTGACGCAATCCTCAATTTTATCCCAGGTTTGCTCAGAACAGGTATCCATCTCGGTGCCACTGATATCCAAGAGATGCTCCTGAGAACTAGTGAACACATCCCTCCCTGAGGAGCACGGGGCCACCGACTCCTCTGAAGACCCCTGGCTGGCTGAATTTAAGCATACATCATTGCTGCTGCCCAAGAGTCCACTACCTACAGGCTGCTCAAGATCATCATCAGGTCTATGGCTGGCACATAGGCAGTCCTCATCTGCATGCTCTTCTGGGCTTTTCAACAGCCCAACCTCACTGGGGGCACTCTCACCCTCTTTGTCATCCATTGGAACTGTAGCCTCATTTTCCGAACTCCTGGTTTTCCTTTGGTCACATTCCCTCTTCAGCTGCGAAACCTGCAACTCCAAATCTTCTATGTAGGTGTCACTTCTTTCCAGGGCCCTTTTAAGGCGGTTCATTTCGCGCTCACACTGTTCTAGCTTGGACTGAAGGGCCATTACAGTAAATCTCCCAAACCTGCAAGAGACCAATACAAGAATTTTAAAAAGTGAAAAAAAAAATCAATTTCAGATGCCATAATAATTGGAACATCGTGTGTGTGCGCACGCAGGTATGGAAGGTGCTACTGAAATGCTGAAGGAGGGGAAGGAAGTGCCTGCAGGTTCCTCCACTGTAATCTATCACTGGCCCTTACTAAAGCTCAGCTGCTGGTGCCCCTTTCTAACAGGGTAAGAAGCAAAGGATCAAGAGGCATTTGAGGTTAGCACGGGTGCAGATTGTAACAATGAAGATGGAGGCAGGGGTTAAACCAATGATACAAGTCAACAATTTATTCTGGGAGAAATGTTGACCATGAGTGGTCTTGAGCAGGTTGTTTTGGCCAACATAGAAAGTGACATGCTGAGATCCCCTCCCCAAAGATAACCCATAGTCAAGATACACCAGATGTTTTTCATGGAATAAATCACCGACTTCTAGCACCAGTTGAGGCTTACTGCCTCTTCCCATTTGGGGCGTTCTTCCAATTCTTTCCTGTTTGCAAACATACCTGAGCCACAGCAGACAGCAACAATCAATTCCCCAAGGCTTGCAATATCATAAATCGTATCCCTATGTGTACCCCCATACTAAATGTGAGGCATCATGCATGTCTTAGGGAATGTGCCAAGTGGTTGAACACATAGGGCAGGATCCAGCCTAATGTGGGCACAGGACCTGCAGAAAGCTGACTGGCCTGACATGCAACAGAGTCCTCCTGTTGCCTCCCCTTGGTGAGCACTTGTACATCAGAGCCCAAGTCTTTATTAGGAAGGAAAGATCTGTGCATACTTTCCAAGCCTCAATCAGTCCTCTTAGAAGTATAAGCTAAGCTCTTTGGAACCTTATGCCAAATCGGCCACATGCTGGTACTGAACTCAAGCAAGGATGGATCATGCTCGTGCTTTTTAAAATAAAAAGGACCATGTGGGAGACAATAAAACCTGGCCATTATGCTCTCGTTAGAATAAAAATCCCACATCTATTATAAAGGAAGCAGAGAATACTTAAGTCTACAGCTGAAAATTAAACCATTAGCAGCACTAAGGCAATAACAAGCGGAAGATTACCCTTCCAGGGGCTGGACCTATCAATTCGACTCAAATATGCATGAAGAATTATCCCCTAAAACAATGGCAGAGATTTATGATAACATTTGAACAGCAGTCCACATCTTGAAATATTTACATTCAATCATTTTCTTACAGCACAGCAGTGTTTTACAATATACATTTCATCCGCAATGTCACCTTGTCAAGTATAAAAACGCCAATATGAAATTCAGTAATTGTCATCACCCTTTAGAGGTGGTTTTTAAAAAGACTCATTTGGAGCCTTGCGATTATGTTCCTCTCTGATGTATAGCTTTCACTCAGCCTTCCTCGGGATGGAGCTGTAAAAAAAAAAAAAAATCCAACCCCCCCAAAATTATCTTGCAAAGCTGTTTGTTTCCCTGGAACTCTTATGCTAGCAACTTCAAAACACAGCCGCAATCTGCACAGAGCAGAGCTGGTGCTTATGCCGACCTCCAGATCACGTTGTTGGTTCACTGTTTTGCTCTGTGTGTGTGTGTGTGTGTGTGTGTGTGTGTGTGTGTGTGTGTGTGTTGAACACACAATCATCAATAGGCTCAAACATGTCTTTCTATCAGAGAGATTTGAGCATATACAGTAGATTCACTCACTAGTATACTGAAATGGTTAGGATACTTCCATACGTTCCAGGGACATGAAATTTGGCATAAATATAGCCCAAGATACCACAATCAATTGAAATTGTTTAGAAATGGGATAGTTGTAAAACTGTTTCAAGAGGTACAGTATACCCCAAGGGACTTGACATTCTACTTAGTGGCATTCTACTTAGTGGGAGTGCAAACTTAATTTTGGAAGAAACATAATGCAGTATGCTCCAACTACTAGAAAAGACTGAAAATAGACATGCTTACACCATAGTTCAGGTGAATGTTTACTTCCCAATACAGGGCGGCTCTCCATCACAGAGCAAGCAGAATCAGACACAGCACAGAATGCTACTATGTATTCTATGAGCATTCTAGAATCCCTTCCTACACTGAATCAGCTGGGAGGGAGGGTGGCCTTGTGGCAGCAAAGAATTAACATCTACAGGCTGCCCATAGGCACGCATATGGAAGTATGGCTGTGAAGCTATAAAAGGCCAGCTTCAACTTCCCTTTCCTGTTCCTTCTCACAGGCCAGCTTGACAGCTGTTGATTCACTGCCTATCCCCGAGCAAATCACTTCGTTTTTGGCCTCCACAGGCCCTCAAAAGACTGCTGCAAGGATGAACGAGGAACGTACCAGACACTTTACAAGAGCAATGTGAAAAGGCTCAATAATGGGGAGAAGAACCAGGCATCACCTTCGATTAGACAAGCACAACTTTTTAAGGAGTCAACTGCGGTTCTCACAGGACAGAGAGAGAAACTAATCTATGCAAAAATTCAGCACAGCTCACTTATATGCAGATCTAGCAAAAAATGTCAATGGAAGAAATGTGTAATATGTTTATTTAATGTAACCTGCATTAGTGACAACCTCCAATCTGCTAACCAAGAGAAAGCACTGTACGCTTTAAGTGCAGTGTTTTCTTAACAAGTGTCACCCACTGAAAAATGAATCATGTTTTCCAAAGTCTGACAGAAGAACCAATATTTTAGGAGCCATAAGGGATGTGTCTAATAATACCAATTTATATGGCTACATCAGCCATTAGACGAGCCATTGCAACATTTCTACCAAATTAGCAAAAGAATTCAATCAAATCTGACCCTACTGTGAAGTTTCCCCATTCTCAAAGCTGCAACCAGCATCTCAATCCACCACTTTTATATACAAGCAATGAGGAGAGACCACCTGCAAATATCATGGAAATGCACTTGGGTGATGGTACTCATACCCATGTCCACAGCTGCAATAACCTAAGGCAGTGTTATTTAAATTGGGGTCGGGACCCACTTGGTGGGTTGCAACGTGATGTCAGGTGGGTCGTGGAAAGCTGGGAGCAGCCATCTTGGAAACTGCAGACCTTACTCTTGCCATATTCCTTTGTATTGGTGAGTGTTAACAGTTTGAATTTTCAAGTGATGGTTTTTATAAAATTTTGTTTTTAGTTCCGTGCTTTTACATCATATATTGTCCTAATCTTGCTTTCTGTCAGGGATGTTTCATGGTTGTACAATTGCTGAAATCCAATAATACCAATTTGTGCTTTAGGAGTGTCATTTTATTAAGTTACAGTGACAGTACTTCCTGTTTGATATGTCACTTCCTGCCACAACATCATTTCCAGGTTAATGACATCACTTCCAGTGGGTCCCAACACGAGTGCCATTCTAAAAAGTGGGTCCTGGTCTGAAATGTTTGAATACCACTGACCTAAGGAATGGGTTCTGTAGCAGCACAGCTTTTTCACACTGGGGTAAAATTATCACTTATCACCACCTCCCTCTCTGGAGTTCAGAATTCCCTTATGTGGGAAGAAACTGCACCATGTGATTTCTATTACCTGCCGCACACGTTAATAGAGCAGCCCAGGAAAGAGCCACCCAGAAATCTCTGCCATAACACCACCATAATGTACAAGTCATTCCTTAATCAGCAGGTCTAAGACAGAGGTTCCTTCCTAGAAGCTTTAACATACGGGATTTAAGTCAGCATTAAAGCTGTTCGTATCAACCCCTTTGACCAAGATGGAATTAAGACAAGGAAGATAATTGTTTCTGTTCTCAAGTCAACACAAGAATTTGCCTTGAATTTAATACGAAACACAGGGTTTTACCACAAGACAACTACTGGGAGGAGTGGAAGCACTGGATCTATCACTGCTATTTGATGGTGTGTGTGTGTGTGTGTGTGTGTGTGTGTGTGTGTGTGTGTGTGTGTAAGTAACCGGGGAGGACGAGACAAGATCAGGGGCAACACAACTGAGTCACAATGTCCTGCCATCCAGAATTCTTATTAAAACACACACACACACACACACACACACACACCCCTCCTGCAATTCAGTTATGGCCCTCCAACGGTTAAGTCTGGTCAATGAATAATGCATGACAGGCTGTAAAATATTTACATACTTCTGGGGTGATCGACTTCCAACCTCAGCCTTCAGCCGCAGGTTCTCCCTCACAAGGCCTCCATTTTCCAGCCTCAGTTTCTTATTTACCTATATGGAAATAAGAGTATTAAGCAGACAGCAGACACATAACTGGCGTACAATATTTATAAGACACACTGTTGGTTTTGAGATTTGAAGACGGGGCCATATTTAAAGCAGCAACAGTTCAAAACCAGACATCGCTCTCTCTCAAACCGGCCACCCCCCCCCCCCCCCCCCCCCCCCCCCCCCCCCGCCAGCACATCCCTCTACGGGAACACCACTTAAAAATTACCCTGGGAAATGGCTTGCAAAAACTGACTAGAGAACAGCCATTTTTAATTTATTTTCCTAAAATACGCCACAAGGCTCCTATCTAGGGAAATAAGCGGAGCTACGTTAGTTCGTTCTGACAGTCATTAAGGGGATGTACTAATGGCAATTCCATGTTTTCCCTCCTCCTACTCCACATGACTAAATACTTTAAATGCATTAGCATTACAATGTGCAGGTATCAGCAAAATGAATGTTGAACAGCATCCTTACTCTCCCAAGCCAAGTAAGATTACCTAGTAATTTCTTCTCTCTCTTTTTTTTTTAAACACACACAAATCCACAATGGCGCCTGTCTGCCACCTCTCTTTGGTATAGTTCCAGATGCAGGCAACAAGCCTCTTGGCTTATGGAACCTTCTATCTCTCCAGATGGAGTCAAGGTCTTGTTCTCAGTTAAGAGAAGACTCTTGGAAGGTGCCAAGAAACTTGGAATACAAACCATCAAGAAAAGGTCACTTGCTGCCAAGGCTCTTTGCCAAGGAAGAGAATGACCTGAACAAAGCTACCTCCTACCTAACGAGTCTGCCCAATTTGGTACTGTCCCCAAAGAGAGGCCGGAGCTTTCCAGGGCTCCAGACAGGGGTCTCCCACACCCATGTCTATAGGTGCCAGGGACTAGGGACATTCTGCATGTCAAGCATATAAATCTACACGTGGAAGTAGTTTTTCTGTGTTTTCAGTGATGTGGGATGACACTCCTATCAGCATCTACATTGCACCATTCACCTGGAGTCCACTAAACCAGCTGAATAAGTCTTGCTACCAGTTGTTGTTGTTGTTCAGTCGCTAAGTCGTGTCCGACTCTTCGCGACCCCATGGACCACAGCACGCCAGGCCTCCCTGTCCTCCACTAGCTTCCTGAGTTCACCCAATTTCATATTCATTGCTTCGGTGACACTATCTAACCATCTCATCCTCTGTCGCCCCCTTCTCCTTTTGCCTTCAATCTTTCCCAGCATGAGGGTCTTTTCTAAAGAGTCCTCTCTTCTCATCAGGTGGCCAAAGTATTGGAGCTTCAGCTTCAGCATTTGTCCTTCCAGGGAGCAATCAGGCTTGACTTCCTGGAGAATTGACCGATTGGATCTCTTTGCAGTCCAGGGGACTCTCAAGAGTCTTCTCCAACACCATAATTCAAAAGCATCGATTCTTCGACGCTCTGCCTTTCTTATGGTCCAGCTCTCACAGCCATACATGGCTACTGGGAAAACCATCGCTTTGACTATGCGAACCTTTGTTGGCAGGGTGATGTCTCGGCTTTTGATTAAGCTATCTAGGTTCACCATAGCTTTCTTCCCAAGAAGTAAACGTCTTTTAATTTCATGGCTGCAGTCACCATCTGCGGTGATCTTGGAGCCCAGGAAAATAAAGTCTGTCACTGCTTCCATTTCTTCCCCTTCTATTTGCCAGGAAGTGATGGGAGTGGTTGCCATGATCTTAGTCTTTTTAATGTTGAGCTTCAAACCAATTTTGGCACTTTCCTCTTTCACCCTCATCAAAAGGTTCTTTAGGTCTTCCTCACTTTCTGCCATTAGAGTGGTGTTGTCTGCATATCTGAGGTTGTTGATGTTTCTCCCAGCAATCTTGATTCCAGCTTGTGAGTCATCCAGCCCTGCCTTCCTCATGATGTACTCTGCGTATAAGTTAAATAAGCAGGGTGACAATATACAGCCTTGTCGTACTCCTTTCCCAATTTTAAACCAGTCGGTTGTTCCATGTCCAGTTCTAACTGTTGCTTCCTGACCCGCATAAAGGTTTCTCAGAAGGCAGATCAGGTGGTCTGGAACTCCCATCTCTTCAAGAACTTGCCACAGTTTGTTGTGATCCACACAATCAAAGGCTTTAGCATAATCAATGAAGCAGAGGTAGATGTTTTTCTGGAACTCTCTTGCTTTCTCCATGATCCAGCGAAGGTTGGCAATTTGATCTCTAGTTCCCCTGCCTCTTCGGAAACCAGCTTGTACATCTGGTAGTTCTCGATTCACATACTGCTGAAGCCGAGCTTGTAGGATTTTGAGCATGACCTTGCTAGCATGTGAAATGAGTGCAATGGTGCGGTAATTCGAGCAATCTTTGGCATTGCCCTTCTTTGGGATTGGAATGTAAACTGATCTTTTCCAGTCTTGTGGCCACTGTTGGGTTTTCCAAATTTGCTGGCATATGGAGAGCAGCACTTGGACAGCATCATCTTTTAAGATTTGGAGTAATTCCGCTGGAATGCTGTCACCTCCACTAGCTTTGTTGTTAGTGAGGCTTTCTAAAGCCCACTTGACTTCACTCTCCAGGATGTCAGGTTCGAGCTCAGTGACTGTACCACTGTGGTTATCAGGAACATTGAGATCGGCCTTATAGAGTTCCTCTGTGTATTCTTGCCACCTCTTCTGAATCTCATCTGCTTCTGTTAGGTCCTTGCCATTTTTGTCCTTTATTGTGCCTACCTTAGCATGAAATTGTCCTTTGACATCTCCAATTTTCTTGAAAAGTTCTCTAGTCCTCCCCATTCTGTTGTTTTCCTCTATTTCTTTGCATTGCTCATTTAGAAAGGCCTTCCTATCTCTCCTTGCTGTTCTCTGGAAATCTGCATTCAGTTGGGTATATCTTTCCCTTTCTCCCTTGCTTTTGGCTTCTCTCCTTTCCTCAGCTATTTGTAAAGCCTCGTCAGACAGCCACTTTGCCTTCTTGCATTTCTTCCTCTTTGGGATGGTTTTAGTTGCTGCCTCCTGTACAATGTTACAGACCTCCGTCCAAAGTTCTTCAGGCACTCTGTCTACCAAATCTAAGCCCCTAAATCTATTTGTCACCTCCACTGTATATTCGTAGGGGATCTGATTTAGGTCATACGTGGAGGGCCTAGCGGTTTTCCCTACTTTTTTCAGTTTAAGCCTGAATTTTGCAAGAAGAAGCTGATGATCTGAGCCACAGTCAGCTCCAGGTCTTGTTTTGACTGCCTGTATGGAACTTTTCCATCTTTGGCTGCAAAGAATGTAATCAATCTGATTTCGATGTAGACCATCTGGTGAAGTCCATGTGTACAGTCGCCGTTTGTGTTGCTGGAAAAGGGTGTTTGCTATGACTAATGTGTTCTCCTGACAGAACTCTATCAGTCTTTGCCCTGCTTCATTTTGTACTCCAAGACCAAACTTGCCTGTTATTCCTCTTACCTCTTGACTGCCTACTTTAGCATTCCAATCCCCTATGATGAGAAGGACATCTTTTTTTGGGTGTTAATTCTAGAAGCTGTTCTAGGTCTTCATAGAAGCGGTCAACTTCTTCCTCATCAGCACCAGTGGTTGGGGCGTAGACTTGGATTACTGTGATGTTGAAAGGTTTGCCTTGGATCCGAATGGAAATCATTCTATCATTTTTGAGGTTATACCCCAGTACTGCTGTTCTCACTCTCTTGTTCACGATGAAGGCTACTCCATTTCTTCTAAGGGATTCCTGCCCACAGTAGCAAATATAATGGTCATCTGAATTAAATTCTCCCATTCCTGTCCACTTTAGTTCACTAACTCCCAGGATGTCGATGTTCAGCCTTGACATCTCACGTTTGACCACATCTAGCTTGCCTTGATTCATAGATCTGACGTTCCAGGTTCCTATGTAGTATTGTTCTTTGCAGCATCGCACTTTCCTTTCACTTCCAGACACATCCACAGCTGAGCTTCCTTTCAGTTTTGGCCCAGCTACTTCACTCTTTCTGGAGCTACTAGTACTCGTGTTCTGCTCTTCCCCAGTAGCATAATGGACACCTTCCGACCTGAGGGTCTCATCTTCCAGTGTCATATCGTTTAGCCTTTTTGTTCTGTAATCCATGGGGTTTTCTTGGCAAGAGTACTGGAGTGGGTTGCCACTTCCTTCTCCAGTGGACCACGTTTAGTCAGAACTCTCTGCTGTGACCTGTCCATCTTGGGTAGCCCTACATGGCATAGCTCACAGCTTCATTGAGCTACTCAAGCCCCTTCGCCACGACAAGGCAGTGATCCATGAAAGGGTTGCTACCAGTGGGGATGTGCAAACCACATCTGGGACAATCAATGTATGCACATGGCTAGAGCTGGCTCAAGGCCAGTTGGGTAATGTTTCAAAGGGTGGGCAAATTAAATAATAGTCTAGGACAAGCACATTTGAAGACCCTGATCTAGTGGAAAAAGGTAGAATTGCCATTTATTAGTAATAAGTATCATCTTCAATGGCTGCTGATCAAAAGACTAATTGGCCAACTGCCTTTCAACCAATTCAGGTAAATTTAAATAAAATTTAAATTTTACTTAAAATTTGAATGCCCATCAGGGAGATAAAGCCGGGTATACATTTGTAAAATCTACTCCTTTACTTTGTTTTACTGTTATACCGTTGTAAAGGTTTTACTTGGTTTTAACTTTAATATGTTGTTTTTAAATTGTGTCTCTTGTGTTTTATGTACACTGCTTTGAGTTATAGAAAAGAAGTATAAAAATCCTATAAATAAAAATGTTACCCTCATTCCTGCTGTAAGGTATGGGTGAAATAAGTTATAGACGCCTCAAACTTTAAAAAAAAAAATATTACTGAAGTGTCAATGATGACTTGCTTTTAGAAGTAATCATCTTTTACACCTCCTTTTTCTGTTTTCTAGCGGAGCAGCATCAGTATTCAAGTAATCTCAAACAAGGACACACCCTCAGAACACATGTGGGCATCATGGGGTGGACCTAGTTAAAACGGCACCCGGGGCACCCAATAGAAGTGCACCCCCACGGGAGCCCAGGTCTACCCATTGGGAACAGCTGCGGGTACACCAGGGCTCTGGAGCCCAGATCTACCCATTGGGAACGGCCACAGGTAGACCAGGGTTCCAGAGCCCAGATCTACCCATTGGGAACGGCTGCGGGTAGACCAGGGCTCCGGAGCCCATATCTACTCATTGCAAACGGCCACGGGTAGACCAGGGCTCCCTGCGGGTAGACCAGGGCTTCCTACAGGGAAGGAAACTACATCCCCCCCCCCGTTATATAGGCAAATTGGAAGCATTGCATGATGGTCTCTGCTCACATGTGGCTTTTTCAGATACTGACTCAGATTTTTGAAAGTGGAGACACAGGGATTTCACACTGAAGTCAGCAAATGTTAAGAACCAACTACAAAACAAACAAACAAACAAAGGCTAAGCTCACCGTGACCTTAAAAGTTATGAGTAAAGAAGCCTTGGCACTGGAAATATGCTTTGAATGGATGGGGGAAGGTCTGCACTATGGACGCCTTCCTGACCTGCGGCGCACTGGTCTACCCATGGCTGTTCCTAATGGGTAGATCTGGGCTCTGCTGTTGTTTCTAATGAGTAGATCTGGGCTTCGGAGCCCTGGTCTACCTGCGGCTGTTCCCAATGGGTAGATCTTGGCTCCGGAGCCCTGGTCTACCAGCAGCCGTTCCCAATGGGTAGACCTGGGCTCTGGAGCTGTGGTCTACCTGCTGGCGCCCCCCTAGACAGCCCCAAGACGGTGCCCAGGGCTTGTGCCCCCCTAGATCTGCCACTGGGGCATCATTCTTAGCCCGTTTTCCCCATTTTTATGCCATCCTTCCTCCAAGGAGCTCAGGGAAGTATATACAGTTCCTTCCCTCTTTTTGTTCTCATAACAAAAACAGTTGGCCTTAAGCACTAGGAGGCCTCAACAGAGCAAAGTTTTCTTTTGGTGGGTGGGTGAGGTGCCAGGCACAATGTGACAAGTTCCATTCAATTTAAGTTACAAGGACATGTGCACCTTGTTTCGGCAAATTGCATCAGACACATGCTTGGTGAAGGAAGGAGAGCAAGAGTGCACAACCTCACTGGTCCAGTTGGGACAACTCAGGCCAATCAAAAGGAAGCCAATTGGATACATTTCATTGGATGTTTGAAAGGAATCTGGTCATCAATACCAAACAGAAGAATCAGTATAACTCAATTAGTGGTTAGTAGATTGGCAGAAATTGATGAGCGCCCAACACAGGCAGTTAGTGACATGCAAGTAGTCAATGCTTTCCTTCAGGGCTGAAAGTTGACTTGTCAAAAATGCTCGGTCAGTTGACTGGTCAAATATTGACTAGGTGTAAATTATTATAAACAGTAACAACAAACCCCAGAGAATTATGCTAACTAAGGCATTCTAAAAGGCTCCAGAAACATGCAGCAGAGAATCAGATCACATGGTAGCCCCTTCTACCCATAAGTAGATGCAAACAACATTGTGGTAGTCTTAATTTCTGGAGACTAGTGGTCTGTGCCACTGCAGTGGCCTGCTTTCTCTTGGGAAGTTACTGTTGGTTCACTTTAAGAGAACGTCAATGGGCAATAGAATTTAGCGTACAGTATAAGCTCACTGGGGTCACAAAAACGCTTCTAAGTGCACTCTTCATGTGGATGCGTGCCCACATGAGGGGTATGTGCACATGCCTGCGTAATCATGACTGTTTTGGGGTATAGAAAAAAGGGGGCCATCAAGAACCCATGACATCCATGATGCAATTAATTTTTCTCTTGTCGATGCTCTGGAGCATCAATTTATAATATAGTGATTTTCAAAAAGTGACTCCACCAAAAGACCTGAAATTGCACTGTGAACAGTGCCTTACACTGTGAACAGTGTAAGGATAGACCTTTTTATAGGTACAGTTGTTTTGACTGTCCACCCTTGTCATCATGTAAGAAACGGGGGCAGAATTGTGTGTTTTGGGAGAGGGTTTGTTTTGTTCCCCCAATCTGAAATGAAAGGGTCAATATTGGCTTCCTTTATTAGGCCAGAGGCTAATCTTCCTCACTGAGTCAACTTTAAAGCTTCCAGGTGCAATTAAAAAGGAAGGCTGCCATTGACACAAGGATGTTCTGAAATTCAGACTATCTGACCCTATTATAAGGGTCAAATCACAGGCAATCAACCGTACTCAGATCTATTTTGATTTCTTTACATGCTTAGGAATTACTCAAAAAGGTCATGAAGTCTTTTTAAACTGCCCACCCAACACTAAGTATTTAGATAGCTGCCCAATTAATTAGCAGACATTTACTACCTCTGTTAATTTTTCCATGTCGTCTTTTGCTTTTTCATACATCTCATGAGCAGTCTGAAGTTTTTTGGTCCATGACGCCCGAGTCTCGGGATTTAGTTTGTTCTCATCATCCAAGGGCTGAGGACTTTCCTGCATTGTGTCAGTCATGTCCAGAGTCGCAGGATGCAGGACAGATTTTAGCTGGGACTCCAAGCTCAAATTTTTGCCTTTCAGCTCTTCCAACTCTTTCTGCAGAGCATCTATCTCATCCTTAGGAATGTGTTCAGTCATATGGGAAGGCCAGGGTGGGGAGGGGGAGAAGAAGAGGGAAAGGGCACACAGAACAGAAAAACAAAAATTTACAACTCTGAAATGGAATAATTAGTGCATGCTCTCATCTAGGTATTTGTAGGTAGCTCCTGATGTCGAATCGGGCAAATAGCTGAGTTTTCAGCATGTCACAAATGCACTGTCAAGACAGTATATCTCTGAAAAAAAAAAAGAGGCTTGCGGGATCAGACCAAGGGCCCATCTAATTCAGCATCCTGTTTTTAGCAGTGGACAGCCAGATGCATCTAGTCAGATCTAGCCCAGATTAAAAACTAAAGTGGCATCTTGGAGTAGTTGGCTGTATCACATATGAAGTTCCTAGATAGGCATGCAGATGCAGGCTGTGCACACCAAGGGAATGACGAACCCACAACATGCAGACATTTCTTTCGCTTTCAGATTTTCACTCATGCCTAGCAATTTTAGCACACAGCTTAATGGAGTGCAAAGAATGACAAAAGTTACACTGGATATTTCCAAGGGTTGGTTAAATAGTGGAACGGTGACAATGAGCATTTTTGAAAGAGCGTCACACACAACATCCTCAATAATTCCATCAATAACCCTGTAAGGTAGGGCAATACCATGACCACAAATTGGGGGGGGCCAAGCCCAAAAGAGAGTGGTTTGCCTAATGCCCCCCAGAGTGAAGATCTGAAGTAGCAGACCCATTCATTCCTTGTCTCCATGACCAACATAGGTAAGGAGGAAAAAGAAACAGCAGGACAGAGATGGTGAAGCACACAGAACCTGTGTGCAGCTGTTTCAAGCAACAAGTTATGTACACAGGCTTCTTTCTGCATGTGCAGACTGGAAATGTGTGTGATTTACACATTCTTAGCACATGTACACAATTAATACACAATGTAAGACACTCAGAGACCACACAACACACAAAACCCACATGGAAGTGATGCACAAAGCACCATAGCAAGCAAGATGTATAGATCAGGCACAACACTTTTGCAACCTATAAAGCATTACGGCGCAGGAATAATCAGATTCCTTAAGCCCTAAAAGATTCAGTACAGGCAGGCAGGCCCCTGTTTCCATGGGGGATCTGTTCTAGGACCCTTCTGCAGATACAAACACCACAGAAATGAGGGGAATCTTGTCTCTACAGCCCCCATTGAAATAGTTTAGAATAGTGGGTCCCAAATTGTGGGTCAGGTCCCACTAGTGGGTTGCGAAACACCTGGAGCAACCATACTGAAAATATGGGAAGATGGGATGCTAGAAAAGGGGAGGGCTGTGTGATTGTTTTGCTTGTGTTAAGATTGTAACTAGGCTTTTTTATTCCAGATTCACTTTGCTGTTGGAAAATGGCCGAGAAATCATCCAACTTATTGCTGCATTCTCAGGAAAGCAGCAGGCTCTGGCATCACAATAACGGCATTTCCGGCCATGACATCACTTCTGGTGGGTCTCAGACAGACTGCCATTCTAAAAAGTGGGTCCCGGTGCTAAAACATTTGACAACCACTGTTCTAAAGTACATTAATGGGTGCAAGGGGGTGGGGAGCCCCTGGATCAGCAGATACAGGCCTGTCTGTACTTTTGGATCCCCATTTCCCTGTCCCTCCCATCCCTTTACAAAAAGCCAGTATATAAAAAAAAAAATCAGAGACCCATATGAACAATAACTCTGGACGTTGGCCTTGCACAGTCTTACCTCGTATTCTTTGTGAAGTAGTTCAAGTCTGGTTTTGCGGAGCTGTTTTCTGACTGTAGGGCTAAACACAGGGTTACTTTCGCTTGCTCCTCCTGCAGCAACACAAGAAGACCGGCACCACTCAAAATCCACTTTCCTTTTAACAGCCACGCCTGCCAATGGGCTGCAACATCCTTTGGCCACCCTCACAACCACTCTGCAATCTTAAGACCCCTTTTCTCCCAAATGAGGTCTCGCTTTGGACTGCCCAAGAGACTCATCCACTTGCTTAGGCTTCCTTGCAAGTGTATAGATCCCATGAAAGGGATGCTTGCTGTATTGTGTATATTGAAAGAAGTCCAGGCACATGGAGCAATATTTTGGCATTACCAAGAAGGATGCAGGAGCATCCTGAAGATGCAGCAACAACTGTATCACTTGATGACCAAAATCACCAACATCATCAGATCCATTTCACAGATTAGGAAACTGGGGCTCAAAGATAGCAATTTGCCCAAAGTAGGCCAGTCTGTAGCAAGTTGCTATTAGCAATCTCCAAGTTAAAGAGTGACTTGGATCACCTGGCTGTCTGCATGGTTCAGCTTATATGGCACAGTGGGGTATTATGAGAAAAAGGAAGCAGATCTAATATTGTCAAAATAACTTGTTGAGCGAGTGCTTTTAAATAACTGAACTGCACATGTTTGCGCCAACAGCTAGGATGAGCCAATTCCTCCAGCTCCAATCAGCCGTTATTCCACTAACATAAGAACAGACCCACTGGATCAGACCAAGAGCCCATCTAGTCCAGCTTCCTGTCTAGCCTACACCATAGGGTTGCTGTGGAGGCAAGATGCATATAGCCTTGAGTTCCTCAGAGAAATAGCAAAATACACTCGGAATATCCTTCAGAAAAATAAAACTGCCAATTGATTTTTTTTCAACATGTTCACAAAAAGCCATTTCCATTTGCCCTGTGGACACATAAATGCTGTAATCACATATGCTTCCCCCAATCACCCATGTCTGCACATTCCTCCCCTTCACCTGCTCTCTTCATAAGGAAGAGCCCTGCTGGATCAGGCCAAAGACCCATCTAGTCCAGCTTCCTGTATCTCACAGTGGCCCACCAGGTGCCTCTGGGAGCACACAAGACCACAAGATCCCTGCATCCTATTGCCACTCCCTTGCTCCTGGCGTTCTAAAGTAGCCTACTGTGGATGTAAGGAGGTTGCACAACCCATCATGGCCTATAGCCCTCTTCTGTCCATTTTAAACTGCAAGTCCCTTGGGACAGGGACTGATCACCCAATTCTTTGTAAATCACCATGACTGCTATTACCATTATTATGTTCCTGGGCATGAAACATGCCAAGGAAGGGCAACTGGCAGGGTGTTGGGATGAGATATGGGGGCGCTCAGAGGGACCCCTTTAGGAACGTTGCCGGCCCCCTTCTGCGTGGAATGCCCGGTTGGGGACCGGCGATGTCCCTATCCCAGGGGACTTTCCAGCGCCTGGTATCTTGCCACTTCCCCAGAACAGGGACTTTCCGTACACGCGGTTGGCACCTGTTCCCCGAGCACGTCTCGAGTGCATTCAAATCTCACTTTGCCAAGTGGTCAATATTTGCATCGCTTACTGCCAGCTATAGTTGTAATGTCAATAAAAGGGAACCTCATCAAATGATGAGGGGAGTCTCCGATACCAGCACACAAAGTCTGATGTGATTCCATTGCAACAGCAGGGTGCTTGAGTTCACTCTTCAGCCTCAAGTTTGAGTGCCAACCCATTCCCAATAGAACACTCTAGTGCACTAGTAGCAGTGGGGTTTCAGTCTCAATCACAGGTGTCATGGAGTGTGGATAATGTGTTAGTTAGCTTGGCCCTGGAAACACCACCAAACCATATATGGCGATGGCCTCATTTAATTTTCACCCTGGCATCTCAAGCCAAGCAAGGGTCTTGCCATATTCAAATTAAGGTAGTCCACATCATGCAATTCTTGAACTACCACCACAGCAGTGGTAAAATGTTCTACTGGCAAACACTATACAGATGAAATTGCCTTCTTATAAACATGATCACTGTCCACAAGAGGTTGACAGCCTGTCTAGAAGTTCAGTACCATTCCACAGGCTGCATGCCACACGTTAAACCACAAAAGGGTCTTACATACCCAGGTGAGGGGTAGCGCGAGAAGGAAAAGAAGGGTTCTCTTACCTATGATCTCTTTGCAAGGATTGTCAGTGGTGATGGGAATCCTACAAGCAGGACACTGGCTATTGTTCTTCAGCCACACTTCAATACAAATGGAGCAGAAGACGTGGTTGTTGGCACAGATGACTGGGTGGCGAACCTTGCCAAAGAAACAGTACACACATCAATTGCATTCCAGCATCAACTACCTTTCAGCTTGTCACAGAGAACCCACAATGTTTAGCAATAGCAATTACACCAATGTTTCAAATAAGATGCTCACAATGGTAAATTCAAGGAAGAAATCACCATATAATAGTGTTGATTAGAGGATCACCTATACAACCTTTCACACGAGGAGAAAGTGAAGAGTTCTGGATCTTTCTTTTTTTTTAAAGTGACATTCTATTTTTCTTCGTAAGCCAGATATCAAAGCCAGTTAAAAATGAAGTGAATCTATCCTGAACTATAATCACTATGACAGTCATCCAGCAAAAGTTAATAAAATCTCTACTTACTAGGTTTAGACAGGGTTGAAAACTTGGGTTTGTTATGCTAAGAGGGTTGAATGATAGAATAGTTGATTTTTTTTAGAATAAGTTGGTATGTTGCGAGTCACATACTCAATGGGTCATTGCATGGGATCCTTCTAGCCCTGTTCAATGGGGAAATCATGTACGCTTTGTCTAACATATGGCTTTTAAGATTTTAGTCTGGATGTTCAGGTTTGTGCAGACATCTATTTTTCACCTTGTTATTTTTTGTCTTATCAGTAAGTCCCTTAAGGTTATGATTCATATACGGTTTAGATAGAAGATATTTGCAAAACCTCCAGGCTTATTGCATCAAGATGGTTACACAGGGTGTGTATTTGTCCACCACAGCCTTACACTACACCCTTGCAGAGTGTGCAAATGTATCCAGGAGACAACCCAGAAAAACAACACATGAGAGCAGATCGAAAGGATATATCCTGGGACACTCCTATTGTGAACTTTTCATTTAGAATAACCTTCATTTCAACAATTACAACACCTTCAATTGGAACGTCAACATTTTAAGTACCAAGTTTGAGAGTGGATTTGCCCAAGTGATGACACATTTCTGGGATACGCTTGTGACATTTTTAAAAAAGGAAACATGAGCACAAAACTAGCATTTTTCGAGCTAGAACACGTTTTACATAAGAACATAAGAAGAGCCCTGCTGGATCAGGCCAAAGGCCCATCTAGTCCACCTTCCTGTATCTCACAGTGGCCCACCAGGTGCCCCAGGGAGGCACGAGACACAAGACGCTTGCATCTTGTTGGACTCGCTTGCACCCACTCGCTTGCACCCGGTACTCTGAAGTAGCCTACTACTTGCCTACTACTAGTAAAGCCTACTACTTTACCTATGTAAAGAGGTTGCACAATCCATCCTGGCCTATAGCCCACGATGGACTTTTCTTCCAGAAATCCGTCCAAACCCCTCTTAAAGGCATCTAGACCAGATGCCATCACCACCTCCTGTGGCAAAGAGTTCCAGACTAACCACCCGCTGGGTAAAAAAGTACTTCCTTTTATCTGTTTTAACTCTCCCAACCCTCAGTTTTAGCGGATGCCCCCTGGTTTCTGGTGTTTTGAGAGAGGGAAAAGAACATCCCTCTATCGACTCTATCCCTTCTGTGCATTATTTTGTATGTCTCAATTATGTCCCCCCTCAGGCGCCTTTTTTCTAGGCTGAAGAGCCCCAAACGCTGCAGTCTTTCTTCATAAGGGAGGTGCCCCAGCCCCGTTATCATTTTTGTTGCTCTCTTCTGCACCTTTTCCAGCTCCACTATGTCCTTTTTGAGGTGTGGCCACCAGAATGGCACACAATATTCCAGGTGCGGCCTTACCATCGATTTGTACAATGGCATGATAATATTGGCTGTTTTATTCTCAACCCCTTATTTAATTACCCCAAGCATGGAATTGGCCTTCTTAATTGCTGCCGCACACTGGGTCGATACCTTCATTGAATTGTCCACCAGCACCCCAAGATCTCTTTCTTGAGCTGTCACAGACAGCTCAGAACCCATTAGCCTATAGGTAAAGTTTTGGTTTTTGGCCCCAACGTGCATCACTTGTCTATGTTGAAACGCATCTGCCATTTTGCTTCCCATTCCCCCAACATGGAGAGATCCTTCTGGAGCTCTTCACAATCCCTTCTGGTCTTCACCACCCGGAAAAGTTTTGTGTCATCTGCAAACTTGGCCACCTTGCTGTTTGTCCCTGTCTCCAGGTCATTTATCAACAAGTGGAAAAGCACCGGCCCTAAGACAGATCCCTGGGGCACTCCGCTTTTCACCTCTCTCCACTGTGAAAATTGCCCATTAATCCCCACTCTGTTTCCTAGCCCTCAACCAATTCTGAATCCATAAGAGGACCTGCCCTCTTATTCCCTGACAGTGACGTTTCTTCAGCAGCCTTTGGTTTTGGAGGCTGATTCTCCTAAACAGATTCTGTGGAATGCGGAAAATGTTTTGAACTATGCCGTAAACCCTTCTATGACTATGTATTTCTTTATATGATCCTAGCATGCAAATATTGGAGGTATTCATTTGTTTGCCCCCCTTTAAATGTGTGTTGAATTTTAAAGTACAATGTATTTTAGTTTGAGTTTATTTCTGTGGTCTAGACCTTCTAGATATTCTTTTGAGAATTCTTTGAAACAAGTCAGGACAATAATAAACAGTCCAGAATATCATTTTGGACAATCGTTCTTTTTTAGTGACAGGCTTCCCAAATATCTCCAGAGTGTGAGAAGGATTGCAACAAAATTGGCATGGCCACATCTTCATGGAAGATGGGTCTATTAATAGTTATTAGCCATAATAGCTACTGGCAAAAGAACATTCCTTGTTCAGAGGCACTTGTGTATCTGAATACTAGATGGTGGGCATAGATAGCAGGGGAGGACAGTTTTCTTCAAGTCTTGCTTATTCCTGACAATCCTCCCACCCACCCACCCCAGCAAAAGCACTGGGTTGCCGATTGGATGCTGAGCCCTGGGTCTGATCCAGCAAGGTGAAGTGTTCAGAGAAGACCTCCTGTTCCATCACAGTAACATATACACAACCCAGCCTATCCATCTCATCTATTTACGGTATACAAGGGGGAAAAAAACCCAAGAATGACTTCAGGAAGCTAAGAAGTACTGGCCTTGTACCAATTACTCGATGTATATTGTTTCGAGCATCAGTTGTAAGTTACTGCAAGAACCTTTTGCGTTAGTTGATAGACTATCAAATTTTAGAAATCAAGCCCACCAAAACTAATATTTTATCGGCATCTCAATCATTTTTTAGTAGCAGCTGTCTGCACTTCCCAGGTGATTTCCCATCCAGGTAAACTCCTTAAATTAAGTAAAAGCCAGGCTCAGCTAGACACGCTCGGGCTCGCTCAGGGCAGTAGGGCCAGAGGCAACCTGCTGCTTATCTTTTTCAGTGGGCAAGCAAATGAGAAACCAAAGCAAGTTTCAGGGGGTTGCCCCTGTTAGCTGACACTATAAAATAATTATTAGGACTAGGAAACTCCAGGAAAGTAAAAGGAGAGGTAGCATACCATAACAATGGCTTGGAGTATGAACCAATGAGTCTTCAGATCTCATTTCCACCTCAAAAGGATGGGGTGGCTTTATTATGCAAGTCACTATCAGTATCCATTTGCCACAGCCCTACTTAATAGGATTGTTGTGAAGATTACCAATACGAGTAGTAATCACTTGAGCCCCTGAAGTTATTCAAGCGCTACAAGTTCTATATGCACATCCTTTTATTGTGCGCATATAAGTTTTAACAGCAGATTTTATACTTGTCTGTTTTGCAGAATTTACACTTTTTTGGAGAAAAACATGGTTAGGAAAGTCCACACTGTGTAGAGCTTCAATCCCCAAAGAGGTTCACAGACCTGCTTTGATTTTAAGATTCCATGGGCTGCTTTGCCTTCTTCGCTCTAACACAATACAGTTTCTGGGATTCACACTTTTTTTCATTTGTTTTCCGACTATGTTAAGGACTAGAAACTTAAAAAAATAAAAATATTAAAAAATAAAAAAATCCTCAAGGTCTGGATCCTTCACCAGAATTAAATTACTTTGTAAGGCTAAAAACCCCAGGATAAAGGATTATATGCAGTAGCCTTTAAACTTCATTACATTGATTGCAAAATTCACAGAAGTTTTCCCTGAAGGGGCAAGACATTTCATCAACCCTGCTGAGCTGTTTCAAGCATTGATAACTAATACAATATGCTGCATCATAAAAGCAGCAAAAATAAAAGCTGCTATGCCACAGAGAATTGTGTTGTAAGCATTTGTATCTTAACAAGATGCTTATATACTGTATTTTCCTAAAGGAACAAACAGTTTACAGAAATAAGTTTCTAAAAGACGTTACTAATAAGATCTCTCTTTAATTTAAAATTCTGCTTGGATAGGAGTCAAGCACTGGGATTCCATAATGAACTAACAGTGAAACTCTGCATTTCCTAATGCTATTTTGGCCACTAAGAAAACACTTGTTTTGGTTTCTGAATGAAGTTACTTTCTGTTCCCTGAAGTCTAAGATGAGTGCTTCTTTTCTACTTCAAGAGATTTGAGACAAAGGATAAAAAACTCATCTCACGAAAGTGCTGTCTAGCATTAGTCCAAGACTAACAGCCCAATCCTATCCTATGCTGGAATAGGCAGGCCAACTGGCCTCCACAATATTCAGTGCAGCGCAGGAGACATCTGGTGCGCAACACAGAGTAAGGGGATTTATCTCCCCTTACCCCACGTTGGGCAGCCACCACATAATGGGGCTATTCGGATCTGCACCAGTGTAATTGCTGATGCAGATCAGAGCAGCCTGGTGCGAATGCTGGGCTGGCAGGCAAAGGAGTTAGGATATGACCTGGGTCACCCAGGCCCATCCCACCTCCCCTTCCAGGTCTGGTCTGCCAACTGGCCTGCCCCCAGCCCTCTCTCACCCCCCACGCTGGCCTGCCTTGGCTGGGGCAAACTCACCTGCTTTGGGGCTGGATTTGGCATGGGGTGGATTTGGCATCTTTGCGCCAGCCTAGTCTGCTCACAATAGGTGCAAAGGGCTTTACTGCATGTTCATGACACTCCTGGGCCAGCATAAGAGACTTACACTGGACAAGTGCAGTTAGGATTGCGCTCTAACACACATGTGCTCTAACTCCAATGACTCACAGGGGTCATGTGACACAGGCAGCATTACACGTGTGTGCATCAGTGCGTTGTGATGATGAGCCGGTCTCACCCCTAGAGAAAGGTCAGAAATAGAGCCAAACACAGAAGACTTGATCTCCATCTCCTCTACCCTTGCAATACTTTCATATTACTACAGCAGTTGCATTTCTAGACTGTTCCTTTCTTACCAACAGAACTCATAGCACTGTACTTGGTTCTTCCCCTCTCTCTTCCCATTCTACCCTCAAAGCAACCCTGAAAGAATGCCTTCCCAAATACCCTTGACCAGGAGTCTCCAAACCCCGGCTCAGCGACCAGATGCGTTCCTCGGAGAGCCTCTATCCGGCCTACAGCAAGCCTCTGGGCCCCTATGGCCCTCCTGACCTTGCTGGCATGGGCTACACCCTTCAAGCTGTGCTCTGGTTTGTGTGGAGGGTGTTCTGATGGCCAGGGAGGCTAAACACAGCCTCTCCAGCCCTCAGAAGGCCAAAATTAATAACTTCCTGGTTTTCCTAAAGACCCAGAAGTGACGTTTTTAGGCCCCCCGAAGACCTTAGACTAATTTCTGAGGGGTGGGGAGGCTCCCCCAGCCCTCAGAACATGATCAGGATGTTTCTTGTGATCTGCTGGTTCTGATGATGTGATTTTGATGATGTGGTTCTGTGATGTGATTTATTCCATCACATTTAAGTAAGCTGCTTATGGGGTGGAGGAATGGGAGTCCATTAAAATGTGTGCTATATTTCTGTGGTGTGTGTTGGTGCTCGGAGGAATCCTGCCACTTTCAGTCCATTCATTCATTCATTCATGCTCTGTCTCCAACGTACTTATTTAAATTTAGTTTTTCAGCCCTCAACACCATGCCAGATATTTGAGGCAGGCCTCTGGCTAAAAGGTTTGGAGTAGAGTGCTTGAAGATGGACTGAAGGCATAAACCTGGGTCTTCTCAGGCCTAGTCCAATACACTAAACTTACACACTGGCTCTATGTGTAAAGTTAGTGGAGACTCATTACAGTGGTGATGGAGGGGGGGAGAGAAAATATTTCCATATAGACTATCCAACTTTAAAATTAACATGCCAATAGAAAGAAAGCCAGCTAGTTTCAGTTTTAATAATGAAAGCAAGATAAACACAGAGTAATAGTCTTTTCTTAAAATAAGTCTAAAACTCTGTTTAGCAATTAATTTTTGACTTATTTTTCATAGGTCTCTGCTTCTACCTCTCCTTTCCAATGATCTGTCATTTTTTCCTTTTCTAGGATAAGTCTTTTGATTATGCAGCTGCGATAGCCTAGCTATTGAGCACATCACAATGAGAGGCTTTCTAACAGTCACATCACCCCAGCACATTACAAAATAGATTTTCTGAAGATATGCAAGACGACACAAAACTGCTGCTTGCATTAAGTGTTGCTTTAGGATAGGTATTCCCTCCTGTGCAAGAGAGAAGGTGGCATGCTCCTGAAAATTTAACAATTTTCTTAAAAGAAATGTTGCATCTAGAGCAACATTTTCACGAATGGAAGAAATGTTCCACTCACACAAAATGAAACTCTCCACCTTCTTACCACCTGTACAAGGATAATGCCTTCCATTCGCCGAGGAAACTATTGCCCACGGAGTGCACAACATCATTGCCCTTTTTAAAATGCTGCTTGGTTAGTCAGGGGAAGATTTTTCTTCCATAAATCAAGAAGTTTAATTGATTTAACTCAGACCACAGAATGCATCATAAGCAAATACAGCTACCGGCCACCTCTGTATGTGTGAGGTTTCCTCAGTAGCTACTGATAAATCTGGAGCTACTGGAAGCAGACTACAAGAGTGTTCCTTTTCTCCTTCCGTTAGTTCCAGGTTTATCAGTACAGTTAGGCGCACAGATGGGAAGGCCTAGGTCTGGTCAATAAGGCCTGGAAGCCTTAAATATGTTGCAATTTCAATATAGAGCTAAGATGGAATACAAAATATAAAGTCAACCAAAATTTCAATCCGACTCACTTACAGACAAGGAGAAGTAACCCTGGCACATCTGGAAATCCAACCTGTGTTTTAAAGATTTAAGATATTTTATAGCTGTGTAATAAAATACATTTATTAGTGATACATGCTTTAAGCTAGAGATGAATGAATTAAATCTTCAGCTGAATGCTGGAGTCTCAATCAGCAAGGCTGAGATTCAGTTTAATGTTTTGGTGTATTATTAAAACAGAATGAAAGAAATATTCAGCAATTGTTCTTCCCTCTAATAACCAGTGGCAATTTGCGAGTTAGTAAATAGAAGTTCACACTTTAACCAATAGCTCAAAAAAGTTACATTTAGAAATTCACTTGCAATAAGTCTCATAAGAGTTCAGTGCTATTTATTTCTAAAATAAGTAGGGCTGATATGAGCATTTGAGGCTGCAATCCTATCCACACTTACCTGTGAGTTAGCACCATTGACTAAAATGGGATTTCTGAGAAGGCATGCATAAGATTGGGCTCTAAATGATTGTAATTCTGATTGCTGCCATTGACTATATCAACACTGAAACCATTGGAGTTGGTTTCTGAAGACCCTGTTAAAGTCACCAAGATTGCTTCCAGCAGTCACCTAGAAAGCAATGCTGATCTCTGGAGACCTCAGGCCAATTTTTGAGAGTTGGCAACCTTGGGCAGAGGTGGTAAAGGAAGGCTTGGGTGCGGTACGACCGCGTAAGAAGAATTTGTAAGTTTGTAGATGTTTTCTTCAATAAAAGGCATATACATTTCATAGTAGTAATATTAAACACATGTAACCCTCAGTGAAAAGTTACTCCTGGACTTCTCAGGAGAGAGATCAAGACATGCCCAAGACAAAAAACCCCAATCCATATAAGAGGAAAGTGACATTTTGCTCCTTTTCAATGGCACTTCCAAGTCTGCTTGCAGTCTTGCGCCGAAGCAGGGTAGCATTTCCAAGCATGCATTAACAAAGAATCCCACAAACCAGCTTTTTGCCATCATAAGCTGTAAAAGGCAATCACTTATCAGCCCATATCTGATGGAAGGCTCTAAACAGGCATGGGAAGCAGGCTCTAAGCAGACTCCCACCCCATGGGAAGTTTACTGGCTACAAAACTTAACAGCTTGCCTGGCATTAATCTCACCTTTGCGAGTCACCTCCTAAAGCAGATGGGAAGCAAGAATACATTGCTGCCCATTGTCTAGCGGCACAGGAGTAAACCCCCTTAAAAGAAAGTACTGCTGACTTTTTTTCAAGCATGTGTGCTGTGAATGATGCTGCAACCGTGACCAGATCAATCATATCAGCACCGACAGGGGACTGGCAAAACTAAGAGTTATGTAAATACATCAGATAAATACAGCCATTTTAGTAGAAAAAATATATCTCTGTTCACAGCTATGTTTACATGACCTTTTCTTCTTGAAAAACAGACTCACAACATAAGACAATCATGGTTTTAGCATGTGTACCACATTAGTGCCTCACTGTGGAGCACCACATGAAAAGTGGCAGATCAAAACCCCACTACCACACTCAGCAGCAAGTTCCTAAAAACACTCTGGATTACCCTACTTAGTTACTTCTTCACCCAGTTCACATGACAGCGTTGGCTGGTGGCTGTTGTCATTAGAAAAGCTACCAGCTGATTCAAAAGAGAAAAGTGTGCTTTCCTACCAGGTTCCGCAGCACT
Organism: Lerista edwardsae; assembly: GCA_029204185.1. Classification (NCBI taxonomy): domain Eukaryota; kingdom Metazoa; phylum Chordata; class Lepidosauria; order Squamata; family Scincidae; genus Lerista; species Lerista edwardsae. The sequence goes on along the minus strand of JAJKFI010000045.1, from coordinate 9,831,034 downwards.
TGCCACAAGCAAGCTTTCCAAGGTTCTAGAACCTGTGGCAGCATAGGTGTGCCGCACCTAGACACAGCTCTTTATGATTATAATCACAGGGTGGGGTGGAGGAACAGTGTTAAAGAAGTAAATGCGTTGAAGGGGGTCACATAAGCCAGCCCTGAAATATCACTATAAATCTGGGCCAGCACTAATAAATCATTCATAAAATCCCCTGAAGATGAAAAATCAAGAATAACTAAACAGATCAACTGACCTTCATTAAAAGTTTTCAAGGGGAAGAGAAAGCAGAAAAGCGGATTGGCTTTCACTGAGACATTTAACTGAATGCTTCTCTGGCTAGTCTAGGGTTTAGCACTGCATGCTTTGGCCTACACTGTCACTTGCAGAGCCGGCCTCATCTTACCCCCAGGCCATCACTCAAATCCAATAGCAAAACAAGAACGACCATCCAACTAATTGACGCTAATGAGCAACCATTCACAAAAAGAGAGAGTGGAGGGAGGTGGACCCCTCCCTCTGTCCCCCATTTCGTAGCAGCACATATTTCCTTCAGCTCTGCTACAGTTTACAGGGACAGGAGCACCGTTTAGCTTCTTATGAACAAACATGCAAGCAGCCCGAAATGCGGAAATAAATCCCTTCAAAGAAGGAACTCCGTCGTGAATCAGGCACCGCCGCCACTATAAAAAGGGAGTGGCGTGGGCGCAGGCTTAACTCCCTAAGGGTCCCGCCGGGGTTGCATCACGAGCGCAGGTGCCATTACCTTTCCCAGGCAAATGTGGCAAGTGATGGGCAGCGTGAGGGACAGTGTAACACTCTGAACGTTCTGAGCCATTGTGACGTTTCCGAATCCCGCGAGCATGGAAGTTCCAATCCACAGGCTGCAACAACCGCAGCGGCGGCGAAGGAAGACTGGCTCTTCAACTCTCACGCCGTTAAGGTCTCGCGTACGGCAAGCCGGCAAGGCCAATTTTCATTGCGACGACGTGAGCGCTTTTCAGAATCTCCGAGGAGGTGGGGGAGGAGCCGAGAAAGCCGAACAGAGTCAGCCCGGGCGAAACGGCTGCCTTTCTCCGGATGTGTGGGGCGGAAGAGAGAACAGGAACACGCGCACGTTTTTGGAGTTTTAAACGCGTAGATGATAAACCTTATATCTGGACTGTGCCACTTCACACTGCAGGAGGGTTGAATTCTCCGTCCACTAAAAGAATAAACGTGCCCGATCTGGCTGACCCTTAAACAGCCTCCCTGGAGCTACGAAGCGGGAAATCGCCGGTTTGAATTTTGGTGCAGTTATGAACTCAGTTAAGTGACCATAACAAGCCCTCTGGCCCTCGCGTCTCCATCTGCAATACGGGAATAGCCGTACTCACTTTACTGGGTGGGTCAGTGAAAAGGTTAAAGGAGGGCCCGTAACTCAGTGGCAGAGAAATTACTTGGAACGCAGAAGGTCCCAGCTGCTTCCTATGTAAGAATAATGCGCGTGAAGAAGCCCTCTGAACACACTCTTCAGATAGTAATTAGTTGAGTATTATTAGTACAATGATTATCATTAGTCCAGCCAGGGCCACTTAAGCCAGTGTGACCAATGGCGTCGCATTGGGCCCCGCGCTTTGGGGGCCCCTGCATCAGCACAGCAAGCATATCGCCTGCTGCAGCAGCCAGGATAACTGTGTAGGTCAGTGGGGATAGCAGAGCAGCTTTGTCTTGGGCCCTCCCACCTGCCCCTACTTCTGAATTGCTCAAAATGGATCTCTGGGAAGCAGTTGGCAGTGACATCATCATGTCACTGCCATGTGCAGCACAACTCGAACTTTTCTTGGTGAGTGGGGGGCTCTGCAGGAAGGGTGGGGTGGGAGGATGGGGCTCCCTCATGAATGCCTGCATCGGGCCCCGCTGGTCCTGAGTCCAGCCCATTCACCATTTTACTATCTCAATGAGAGGTAGGCCAAAAGCACTCCCAGCCTTTGAAGTAAGTCTGTTGACAGACGGTGATTGACTAAACACATGGTTGTGCAGATATCAGATGGCACAGGCAGTGGACACACCAAAGTTGGGGACAGGAGGTGTGGTCCTACTTTCCCACCCATGCATTCACTGATTGTGTGTACGTCCCTTTTATGTTGAGTGAACACAGAATCCAAATAAAACTACATTTAATGGGATTGGATACAAATTTAAAAATAGCATCCTCATAGTTGTAGGTATCCCAGAGCGCAATCCTAAACTGGAGTTAGGCCGGCATAAGCTCAGCCGGCAAAGTTTGGCCAGTACAAGGACCACCATAAAGCATGTTTGGACTACTCTTGGAGTCAGGGAGGATGACGCACGTCTGTGTGCTGGCCTCTCTGACTCTAAGAGGAGTCCAAATATACTTTACGGTGGCCCTTGTGCTGCCAAACTTTGCTGGCTTAGCTTATGCCGGCCTAACTCAGTTTAGGATTGCGCCCCCAGTGTCTTTGCATCCGCTGGCCAGAACAAATGCAGCCTTTTCCTTTATTAGAAGTCTTAAGAGGTTGGAGACATTAACATGAAAGCTGACATTTCAAGGAAGAGGTCTGGAGTCTCCCTGAAGTGATCAGTTTCCCCTGTGTCTATGGCACTGACTAAAGTATTGCTTCCATTCACTGTCACTTATATCCTGTTCATACCCTCTGTCTCTGCAATTGCTCTGTCTCTCTTTTCTGTTCAGTCCTATGTTGTAAGGAAAGCAGAAGTAAAACACATAGGTGCAAATGAAGTGACTGAGGTTGCAATCCTATGCATACTTTCCTGGGAGAAAGCCCTATTAAATGCAGTGAGACTTGCATCTGTAGAACTGCATAGGATTGTGCTGTAAGTACACACTGGTTCTGGCACATTTGTTCCCTATGATGGACCAGCAATCTGACCTACTATGAAGCAGCTTCCACTATTCTTACTGGTGCACTGTGCAAGCCTAGTACATTTGATTTTTGGTTTTGTGTAGTGCAGCAATAATGTGAAGTTGTAGCTGATGCTCATTGTCACTGCTTGCAAAGTAGTAACAGCCCATGCTGCTCTCTTGTTTTGAGATCACAGGATGTGTCCAGTGGTAGCACAGCACCACAGGCTGGAAAACTGCAGTGCTGCTGGGAAATTGCAGACCACTGATCCTAAATTATTACTATTCTTTACATTTTTACTAGTCATTTTCCTGCTAAATGCGTATTCCTAGTCATTTTCCTAGTCATTTTCCTGCTAAATGCGTAAAAGCAAAAAGCTTTAAAATGAGCAAACAGTATTAAAATATCATTAAAAGCATTAAAGTTAATTACAATTATTATGTTCCTTATCGTTAACATGCGCTTACAGGAGTATTGTAAACATGGGCATTATCATATATTGTTATGACTTCTGCCTGACCATTCTTTTGATAGGTAGATTGCTGTTGATGGTTAGAATGGCTACTTGATGTTTCCTTAGTGGGAGCTAATGGTTAGGAGACAGATGGGAATCTCTGCCCTATGTTTGAACTAGATACCCATCAGAGCTTGGGGAAGGTGGCGCGCACACACACACAAACACACACATCTCTTCTTTTGTATTTGTGTCTGTGTCTGTGTGTGACAAATAGTTTTCAGTGGAGAAGAGATAGATAGAGATCTGAGAGTTGGCTGACAGCTGAAGGCACATTGTGGGTGCAGCGCTTCTCTCTGAAGATCTGATTTGGGAGACAGTATCTGCTGCTTTGTAGGAGTGCCTTTTTGCCTCCACTTATGATCTGCTAATACGTTTGTACATAAGGCATATATTGCAAAAAGCTATATGCTGCGTTCCCTGAAAAAATTACAGAGACTACACTAAGCCCTAACAGAGGTGCGTGGGGGGGGGGGTCACATCGTCATCATTGCCAAGCTCCTGAGAGCCATAAATGAAGCTGTACACGTCTCAGATTCTAACTGCGCAGCCACGCAGCATAGATGAAATGCTGGCTATAAGTCTCCAGTGCTCCCTTGTCCAAAGCCAGTAAAATCCATGTAGTGCTGGCATTGAGGAATTTATTGAGGGACATGTGAAGAAAAAGCCCCTTCCTAAAAATGAGGTCTCCCTCTCTGAAAGCCCTGCCCTAGCCTGCCTGCCCCATCTCGCACTTCCCTCCTTCTTGGATTCTTCTCCCTTCTTCCCCAGAGCAAACACATTGTGAGATGAAGCACATTGACAGTGGAGAACACTATGCTTTCAATGCTTATATTTGCCATTACCCTGCTAACTGGACAAAGTGGCATTTTTAAGTGGCAATTTTCTCAAATGTAACGGGGAGAGCTACTGTCCCTGCTCAGCCCAGCAAAGCATCTTTTCCAGTGGTCCTTTGCCGGTGTCTCTTTTGCATCTTGTTTTATATTGTGAGCCATCCGGGACTGAGAGTCCCCTTCTCATTTATTTTGTTATGTAAACCCATTGTGTGAGAAGCACACTTTTTTTGTTGTTGAATTGTGGTTATTAAAGATAAATATGTTTATTATTAATCATGCGATTTGGGCCTCAAGGTGTTCATAGATATTCAGTGACTGGAAGGTAGAAATGATCAGTATAGACTCTCTTAGGGCGCAATCCCAACCTGGAGTTAGGCCAACACAGTTAGGCTAGCAAAACTTGGCTGGCACAAGGGACATCATAAAGTATGTTTGGACCAACCTTGGAGTCAGAGAGGCCAGCACACGTACGTGCGCCATCCTCCCAGACTCAAACACGCTTTACGGTGCCCTTGTGCCAGTCAAACTTTGCTGGTTTCACTGTGCCACAATCTTTTATATCATAGTGTTGTGGTCAAATAATTTTAATTTACAGTTTGTTCAATCGATGTTTGCATCTTTTATGATTGTTAAATTGTAAATTTGCCCTGTTTGTGATGTTGTTTTATACCATTTTGCTCACTGTTATGTCATTATTATGTTTGCCTTTCTATTTTGTAATGACCTATGGTTACGCAATAAATATTGACTGACTGACTGTGCCGGCCTCACTCCAGGTTAGGATTGCACTCTCAATGTGCAACAGTGTTATACAAAGCCATGTAGCTTGCAAGGCCTTCCCCTGGCATAGCCCCTAGTCCAATGGACTCCTCACCATGTACCTCCAAGTGCTTTATACTAAGCTGAGACACAGGCAATGGATTCTGTAGCACCCACTTCCACAGCATGAAGTGAACAGCAACAGAACTTTGCCAGCCTTTTCCTCTTCTGTGTCTCAGCTGCTGACTCTCAAGTGCAAATGGAAGTGAGCAGTTGAGGTGCACAAGGCAAAACTTGTGCCACAACCCACCGTCATTGGTGGGAGTGATGATAAAGAGCTGTTTCCCAGGCCTTGGCTTATATAGGGGCTGTCACGAGTTAGAGCAAAGCCCAGTATTATCTATGCTAACTGGCAGTAACTACCCAGGATCTCAGATGGAGCCACCCTACCTGAAGAACTGAACCTGGAACTTCCGGCATGCAAAGGAAATGCGTCAAAATTGAGCTGTGATTCTTCCACGATAAAACACACAATGGCCCTCTTCAAGGAACCCAGGTCCATGTGGAGCCCATTGCAGAGTACTGTACCCCCATTTTTCCCAATGGGGGTGGGAAAAATCCTGAAGCATCTGGTTGGCCAGTGTTGGAAACAGGAAGCTGGGCTAGATGGCTCCTCGGTCTCACTGAGCAGATCATTGTTCTTAATTTCTAGGACCATTGCAATTCATTTCATGCCACTTTCGTACATGAATTAAGTATAGAATTTGTAGATACAGGTACATGCTTATTCACACAGCTGATGCCTCAATGTGATAAAAGGGTTTAATCTGAAAGGGCAGAATAGAAATATAAGTAACAAGCAAGTCAGCAGCTCTCTACTGAGTCTAAGCACAATCCTAATTTGGAGTTAAAAAGGTAAAAGTTTCCCCACAACCGAATGGTCTAGCCATGACCGACTGTAGGGGGCGGTGCTCATCTCCGTTTCTAAGCTGAAGAGCTGGCGTTTGTCCTGAGGACAAGCTTCCGTGATCATGTGGCTGGCATGACTGTACGCCGTAGCGCATGGAATGCTGTTACCTTCCCACCGAAGTGGTCACTATTTATCTACTTGCATTTTTAGGTGCTTTCGGACTGCTAGGTTGGCAGGAGCTGGGACAAGCAATGGGAGCTCACTTCGTTGCGTGGTTTCAAACTGCCAACCTTCTGGCCAACAAGCCCAGCTCAGCGGTTTAACCTGCAGCACCACCACGTCCCTAATTTGGAATTAGGCTAGCAAAGTTTTGCCAGCCCAAGGGATACCGTAAAGTATGTTTGGACCACTTTTGGAGTCAGAGAGGGCAGCACACAGACATGCACCATCCTCCCTGGCTCCGAAAGTGGTCTAAACGTGCTTTATGGTGGCCCTGGTGCCGGCCAAACTTTGCTGGCCTGACTGTGCCAGCCTAACTCCAGTTTAGGATTGCGCTCTAAGGCTGTATCCTATACAGGGAGTAAGTTAGTGGGTCACAGTAAACATATAGGATCAGACTCCATGATTCTGATTTTTCACCTTTAGAGAAACTGATATTGAGCATCTCTGCAGACAAGACCATGCTCTCGCCAAAGACATTTCACAGCACATTACAAATGACTACCTGCTCAAATACAGATTTTGGGGTGGAACAAATATTAGTGTGATTTTTTTCCCCAACAGCAACTTTTTTAAAAAAAGCTACCTTCCAAGGAAGACGAATAAAATTGGATCTGAAATCAATATTTATGAAGCCATGATTAGCTGACAGATGAGAAAATGATTACAAAGCTAGGTCTGAAACATCTACCAAATGTATTAGCTGTGATTTCTAATATATATATATATTAAGTGGGTCAATGAAAAGTGAAGTCAATCAATTTTTAATAGCATTTAAGATTTTATGATTTTTTTAAACTTTGCTTTTAATAATTAATCAGAAAAATGAATCTAATTTAAACAAGGTGGTGAAAGGTGTTCTGTATCTATTTGATGGTGTTCTTAATGAGGAAATTCAATTAAGGTTGACTTCATTATAAATCTGTTTGGATTAATGGCAAAGTTTGATTGGCTAGAAACAGTTGAGGCGAACAAAATCGCTAAGGAGAACCATGCGACTCAGCAGATGTGACTAGAACAGTGGTTCTCAAACTTTTTAGCACTGGGACCCACTTTTTAGAATGGCAGTCTGTCTCGGATCCACCGGAAGTGATGTCATGGCCAGAAGTGCTGTCATTGTGACACCAGAGCCTGCTACCTTCCTGGGAATACAGCAATAAATCGAGTTATTTCTCAGGCATTTACCAATAGCAAAGTGAATCAGAAAGGGGAAAAAAAATCACATTTACAACCTTGACACAAACAAAATGACCACATAGCCTTTCTCCTTTCCAGCGTATCATCTTCCCATATTTTCAAAGATGGCTGCACTCGATGCTATGCAACTCACAGTGCAACCCTATGTGTGTCTATTCAGAAATAAGCCTTGTTTAGTTCAATGGGAGTTACTCCCAGGTAAGTGTTTATAAGGGACGTGGTGGCGCAGTGGGTTAAACCGCTACTGCTGGGCTTTCTGACTGGAAGGTTGGGAGTTCAAGACTGTGTGACGGACAGCTCCCGTTGCTTGTCCCAGCTTCTGCCAACCTAGCAGTTCAAAAGCACCTAAAAATGCAAGTAGATAAATAGGTACCACTTCGGTGGGAAGGTAACGGTGTTCTGTGCGCTACAGTGTGCAGTCATGCTGGCCACATGAGCATGGAAGTTTGTCCTCGACAAATGCCAGCACTACAGGCTTAGCAACAGAGATGAGCACTGCCCCCTACAGTCAGTCACAACTAGACCATTCGGTCGTGGGGAAACCTTTACCTTTTTAAGTGTTTATAGGATTGCAACCTCACCTAAAACTGGCTTGTGACCCACTTAGTGGGTCCTGACCCACTGTTAAAGAAACACTGGACAAGAAGATCTCATCTTTCTGCAGAGAGCAAACTACAAATTATTCTCTGCATTTTTACAGCACTTTGTTTTTCAATTTTACGGGTCCCTTGCACCCACTTTTCAAATTTTTAAGAATGGGATGTCATGTTTACTATAGTGGGCCGTGTTTTAATATTCTTACCATTCAAGATTGTTTTTGAGCAAAGGCCCTAGTTGTATGAAATTTCCACCACATGCCAGTACTTCCCATGCTAACCTAATATTTGTAATTGGTACCTGCTAATGATGCAGCAGTGTATGTGTCCTCAACAATGAGCTTATCATAAGACTGCAAGCTTTAATTGGGCTTAATCAGCAGCCTAATCAGCTAAAGCTTAAATTGGTAGGTGGTCCAATTTTGATTGGTGAGAGCAAATTTTAATCTATAGGGTTGCAGGATCAGGGCACATTTGTTTATTTTTAGACTATTTTAGTGCTAGCAGGTTATTGTAATAAGTAATGAAAATGCCATATATTAACTCCCTCCCCTAATAATGAAGGGTCATTTTTGTTTTTTAAATGACAATTTATCACCTGCTCAGCATTAAGTAGTGACTTGCATATGTGCATAGACTATCACAAATCTAGCTTCTTAAATAGGATTTTTGGAATGGAATAAAATTAGACTTTTTTTGAACAGACTCATTTTACACTGATAGTCATTGATGATAGTGTAGTCAAGTGATGTACATGCATGTGTGAACTGGGCCTTATACTTCTTTTCCTATCTCCAAAAGGCAGCTATATTGAAGTTTTGGTATTTAATCCAGTAAAAGACACACAATTGTTCAACAGAAAAACTTTAAATCAATTCATGGGCATATTAAAACCTTTTCTAAGAAGGTTGATTCTAAGATGTCCCTTTGTGGCACTTTACTGGAAATAAAATATTAATATAACACATTTAGACCCCGCATTTTCTCCACAGTGTTGGGTGCCCAAGGCAGCTAGCAAAATACAGAAGTTTGTTTGCAGTTTATTTATTTATTTGAAGTTTATTTATTTATATCCTGCCTTTGCCGTGCCAAAGCAAATGCCCAAAGCGACTTACATGGGCAGGCTAGTCAAAACCACCATTTTCCAATTAGTTTTTATTTTTAACAAGTATAACATATTCTGTGATTCACTGAATCCTCAGTCCTAAATGTAGCCTTCACAGTGTGGTTCTGTCCTCTGACTGTGTGCCATGGAGCTTCAGCAGGTAATCATAAGTCAAGCATAAGTGAAGACAGGTCCTCAAGATTGTACTCCGTTCTTCTGCCGGCTGGCCTTTTCACTCGTTCCCACACTGGCTAATCAGCTCCACAGCGACTCCATTCTGCCGCAACAGCTGTCACAGGCAGCTTGTCACAGCCTGGCATTCCATCTCCCATCCCACACCCACAGATTCTCCTGCTTAGCTTCAGGCAGTACTAGCAGACCAACTATCAGTCCATCAGAGGCAGATCTAAGGGAGGGCAAAGCTCCAAGTTTTGCAAGAAGCCTTACCTTGCAGTGGAAATCACTCCTCTGTTGCACCGTTTTAGCCAATCCTCACAGGGAACAGCAACATCTTGGCATTGCTTACTGGCTACAGCAGCAAGGGAGAGGAGGGATTTACATGACAGGGTAAGGCTTCTTGCAACACTTAGAGCTTTGCCCTCCTTGTAGATCCGCCTCTGCAGTCCATACCTTCTGCAATCAACCTAAATACAATCTTATATAAAAACCAATATAAACATTAAAGATTTAAATTGCAACAAACCTCCAACAGTGATACTGTAACCGAAACAAAGCAGTAAAAACCATCAAAAGCAGAAAGAAACCAGTTCTTCTAGAACAGACGACATCTGAAGTTGCACTGTTCTTTAGGACTTATTACCCAACAATAGTGATTGTCGTCAGTTAATTTCGTTGTTTAATCTGTTCATTAAATCAACATAGATTTTGTATGAGTATAATCGCTCTGATGGAAGAACAAAAAATAGTCTACTTGAAAGCCCTTTGGCTGCTGAGTCCAGACCTGGAGGTGCTGCTTCTGTGGGTTTCAAGAAAAACCCTTCTGGACATGCCAAGCAAGCCCAGACCGGGAGCTCCTCCAGCTCCATCTGCTACTAGTGGCTCCACTCTGCTCTAGTAATGGAGCTCTGCAATTACAGAGAAGGCAGGCAGAGGAGGAGGCAGAGCCTGCTACCGAGGCTGCTGCAGTGGCAATGGTGTTGACCCACCCCTGTTCTAAACCATCCTTGGTGGCATCCCTTCCTCCACTCTTAAGGTTGCACTTGCTGCAGGCAGGTCTTGTATATTGTTTTAATCTGCTTCCCAATTTATCAGAGGCAACTTTTCAATCCATCCCATTCCCTCCATCAGTTAAACTAAGTAATCAGACCACATAATGGCAGAAATGAAAAAAAAAAAATCATTTTGCAGCCATAGAGGAATAGTACACATGCTCTGTGAGAACACAGATATTCATGCTCATGGAAGCCTAAGAAGACAATAGTTTACTAACTTCATCCCCCCCTATTCTATCATTGTTTACAGCAGGGGTCACCAAACTCCAGCCCATGGGCCAGATCCAGTGTCCACCCTGCCCTTCCTCTGAGTGACTGTTCCTTCCTCTGCTGTTCTGCCCTGGACTCTCATGAAGATCCCAACTACTGCCCCCAGGAGTCTTCTGCATGGAACTCCGCACTCGAGGCATGCTGGGGTGGCAGATCCCGGAATTGGCTTGCTGCAAAGACCTCTGGGGGCTGTAGTGAGTGTCCAGGGTGGAATGGCAAAAGCCATTTGTGCCAGGGACGCTTTTCACTGGTGCAGCAGCCTCCAGTTTGGAGACTGCTGGTTTACAGAATGAATAGACAGGAAGCCATTCATCCCGCTAGGCCAGAGATTTTTTTTTT
>JAJKFI010000045.1:9808802-9820189 GCA_029204185.1 Lerista edwardsae | reverse complement strand
ATGCATTGCCCTTACCCTTGTGCTGGAAGGTTGGTTAGGATTGTGCCCTAAGTTTATTAAAGAGCCTCTTATGGGTGCCCACATTGTTTTATGCCCAATGTTAATCTTTCGGTATAGTATCAATTGTTGCTTTTTGCTGAGCTAAGAGTTTGATGGAACACAATTCAATGTAAAGTGTGGTAGGATTGCAGCCTTGGTGGAAGAGATCCATTTTAATGAATCACCCGATCGGATCTAACACATCTTTCTGAGATTCAGTAATATGGGAGTCACTATTGAAAATGCTCTATACTTAGTTGAGGACAGCTTCATTTTCAACAGTGAAAGCACCCATAACAACTGGTCTCCAAATTCATCATGGCTGGGAGATTTTAATCCATATGGGAGAAGATGTTCCCTAAGCTATGCAGGATTCAGACCATTAAGCATCCTGCAAGTCAACACAGCACCTTGAACGTAGCTCAAAAGTCAACAGGTAACTAAAAAGAACTGGTATCATATGTACCTTGCACAGTAGGTTGCTCTGGCAAAACGTTGGGCTGCCAGATTTTAAACCAGCTGAAGTCTTGTTTATTTACTTCTAATTTCATACCCTGCCTCTTCCCCTGTTTCCTGGTTTACAAAATTCGTAAAATCACAATAATTTTTTTTTAAAAAAAGATGTAAAAACCAACAGTATTAACAATAAAAACATTGAACAGCTCCACAAAACCCAAGTTGCCCATCAAGGACGAGTCCATGTACAGTGCTTCAAAAATCAAGCTGAAGCATTATCAGGTCATGCATAGTGACTCCCACATTACGGGCAGCACAAGCCTATCCTGTGCTGGAATGGCGAGGCCAACGGGCCTGCGCCATATCCAGAGCAGTGTAGGTGAGGCTGGAGCCTGCCCATGGCAAGGGCACATGCTAAACTGCAGGTGCAGATCCGAAGAGACCGCGCGGCCCGAATTGGGGCCACGCAGCCTCCTGAACGGGTCCAGGATTTGGCCTTATGGCCGAATCCTGGGCCCACCTCCCTCCCAGGCCAGCGTGCCTGCCAGCCTGCCCACCACCTGCCCAGAAACATCCTCCCCCTCCATCTCCCTTCCTCCGTCCTGGCTCGTCACACCCCTGTGCCAGCTGGGCTCGGCGGTGCAGAGGGAGCTGAGCCTGTGCGCTCCTAGGCTGGCACTGCAGGCAGCGCTGGTCTCGGAGTGAGAGTGCTGATGTGGGGGTGCCACTCGGGCCCCCCACAGTGGCTCTCTATGCGTACCAGGTAGCATGGATGCTACACGACGCCTAGGATGGCGCCCTGAGTCTCAGAAAGGTGTGTCAGATCCAATCTGTTGTTCGTGGGCGATTCATGAAAATGGATCTCTTCCACCAAGGTTGCAATCCTGTCCCATTTTCCTGGGGATAAGCCCTATTGAACACAATGCGATTTACTTGTCAGAAAACCCCCCACATAGGATTGCATTGTGCCTGCCTTGAGCCTTTTAGGATCCTGGAGTTGTATTGCAGAGTTGTATTGCTATGTGGCTGTGTTAAATTTTGTTTTGGATTACTCCTTTGGATTACTCCTTTGGATTACTTTGGTTGCTCCTTCCCACCTTTTCCTTATAGGTTTGCTTATTTTCGATTGTAACCTTGTGGACAGGGTTTTGCCATCGTTCATGCTGTTTTGTAGATGCACGATAGACAGATAGATAAACAAAAGCAGTAGATTTAATTGGCATCATGATTGATCAATTGTATTATTGTTGTAAGCTGCCTGGAGAGTCGTTTCATGCAAGGCCCACATTCAATTAAAAATAAATAAATGTGTGTGTGGGTGGTGGGGGTGGTGGTAGTGCCCCTGTTTTATATGCACAAGGTCCTTTGCATCTCCATGACAAGGTCCCCACCTGAAATGTGCAGAGCTGCTACCAGTATGCCTCAACAACCCCGAGTGAGGTCGACCCATGGTCTGACTCTGTAGAAGACAGCTTCCGAGATGTCTTGCTGTGGGTGCTTTGTATAGTGCGTAAACCTGCAAAAGCAATTATGTGTGAAATACACGCACATAGCTTAATCAAGGAAATGTTTCCGCAACTAGCCCATTTAGACCAATGGGATTGTGCTAATTGGGGGGGAAAAAATTATTCATGTTCCCCGATCTTAGGGCTATAAAAATGGTTCATCTGTTCAGTCGCAGGCCATTTAATTTTGGATGCATCATTGCCAGTTGGTAACCGTAATTAGCATTCCCTGTACTGTGGCAGCTTCCCTGAAGCTATGCTAAGTAGGGTTGCCCTTTTGTGTGGAAACATAAGCAGGGTTCTGCAAATGAGCCTGGCCACCCATCTTAGAGACAGACGCTCCAGCGACTGTTTCTTGGCTCAGGACCGGGTGCCTTCAATGCCCACCTGCAGATCTTATTTACTGATTATTAATGACAAGAACTGTCGGCAACTTTGAAAGGCACAGCATGGTAACATGATGCTTCAGCCCCAAACTATCCTCCGTAGAGTGGTAATTTCTTTGAGACATCTGACTCTATTTTCATCTTTTCTGTCCTACTAATTCAATGTTTTCAGAACAGGAGCATGCAAACTGGAAGGACTTGAGCGCATGGCATTTGTTTGCTTTTTGAGCAACTGAGTGGTGCAATGAACTTTTGTACAGTGCAAAGCATAGGTTGGATCTGGGGATCTAGCCTTGGTCATTCATGCCTTAGGCCCAAACCAAATAAGCACTTTTCCCATGGGAACATACAGCCAGGGGTCACATCCATGGGTTTCATCTGACATGGGATTTGTGACCACATGTTCACCACAATCCTGGGCTTTCTGCATGGTACAAGCTGTCTCTCCTCCTGTATTGTGTATCGTCCCTCAACTGACTTCCTGGGTCTGCAGAAATCCACAGTCATTCCTGGGCCAGCACAAGTAACTTGTGCTGGCCTATCTCCAAGTTAGGATTCTGCCCTAAGACACTTGAAGAACCATCCCCTCACATAAAGCAGACTGAGTTCTGAGACTAAGCTCTGAGGCCTTGCGCTTTGTCCTGCTGCCACCAGACATTCAACAGATGGGTATGAGAGACAGGACTTTTTCTGTAATGGCCCCAAACAGTGGAACACCTTTCCAGGAAGCCCTTATTGGTTGATTTTCTCAGGCAAGAAAAGGCCTATATTTCAGGAAACATGTTCTTGCTGAGTTGAATGTGTCTTGTTTGGATTCACTTGATGCAGTTGGGTTGCTCTGTGTTTTAATACGTTGTTGATTTTTTTTTAAAAAATTAATGGATATTGTATTATAACTATTTTTTTGAAGAGAAGTGGAGCCATATTTTTCCTAAAGAAATACTTGTTTTTCATGCCTTGGATTTCCATATGCTTGTGTGTTTCAGAGTGCAATCCTAACCTGGAATTAGGCTGGCACAGTTAGGTTAGGGTTAGGTAACCCTAACCCTAACACAAGGGACACCCTAACCCTAACCTAACTGTGCCAGCCTAACTCTAGGTTAAGATTGCACCTTCAATCATTGGTGCATGCCCATGTCATTTAAGATAGGTTTCTTAAAATTTTGAAATTATGGCAAGGGTCTCATAAAGACAAAATACCCTTGGCTCACTTCCAATATTGATCACACTTATTTCCCACCTCTCTTCTAAGAAGCTCTGGAGAGCAGCACACATGGGCTTATTTATTCCTGTTTGCCTTTATCACAATCCTGAGAAGTTGAGGGATACTTTGTCCAGTGTCACCAAATAAGCTACTGATCTCTTCTTCATTAACAGATATTTGAACTCAAATCTTTCTAGTCCATGTCCAGTATACCACACTGACATTTAAATTTGTCATAAATTGTTTGTTTTGGACAGGTGAGATCCTTTATCAAGCCCACGGTGTACCCCAGATGCAAGAATTTCCGTTCTGTACCAAATATCACCTTTTTTCTCTTCATAAGCAGTGGCTGAATAATACTGTATGAAATTGTCAGAAGCCTTGCATTCAATCAGTTCACATTATTGCCTATTATCAGCTTAGATGGGTCACTAACTACTATTTAATACAATAAACTGTACCTATGCATAGTTAATTATTCAATTAATCAGAGGGAAGCATATCAGTGTATAAGATCGGTGTAATGCTAATGGAAAAAAAAAGAACTAATCTTACCATCACTAGCCTGATACTCTGTTGGGACTAAGAATGATTCAAATGAGGGGAATTAAGTTTCATAGTCTGTATTTCAAATATCTGATATAATTGAGATACTTTGTTCCCATTAACACAAATGTCCCAGACGGTTCATAATTTTTTTAAGTATGTGTAGTCCATTGAAAACCGTGGCTTGAAACCTATTTATATCGCAGTAAATTGTGGTTAGGATGTCCTTCCTTTGTTGTTACCTGAATATCAAAATAGTATAGTTGTGCTTGTGTCTGTTTGAAGATACCACCCACAACCCTGAGTTCTGCAGCTTGGGTGGCTGGGGTGCAGTCCTATACAATTACCTAGGAGTCAGTCCCATTGAGCAAAATGAGGCTTACTTCAGAGTAGTCATGCATAGGATTGTGCTGTGGATCTCCTATAAGAGCAACTTTTACATTCCCTTCAATGGAGATAGCAACTTTACAAGTACACTCAGCTCTGTGGGTGTGTGCTGGTGGGAATGTTCCATGAACATATAGGCGTGCCTTGGTATCCACTGATTTGGTATCCATGGTTTCAGTTATCCATGGATACTATGGATACTGGGACTCCTATTAAAAAGATAGGGGAACATTACACAAATCTTGCTTCTTTTACCTTATTGCAGCAAAACCACTGATGTTCCCCTGTCTTTAAAAAGCCACCCCAAGTATCCATGGTTTCAAGTATCCACGGTGGGGTCCAGAACGGAACACCAGCGGATACCGAGGTATGCCTTTATTGCAACCAGTTGTTGTACACTAGGAGAAAGGAGTGATTTCCATTTCCCTTTTTGGTATGTTGTGTCTGATTCACATGCCCTGTAATCACTATGAAACAGCAGGATCGTTTCTGCGCTGCCAAAAAAACCTGCAGAGTACATTGTGGCACCCTCAGAATGGACACCAAAGGGTAAGATATAGATTCCTCAGTAAACTAGTCTAACTGCATATGTACACTACAAACCTTTATCCTCCTTTGAAGCCACTAAACTCTCATTCCTTTCTGCCAAGGTTCCTGGGAGCTGTAGGTTGGTGAGCTTGCTACAAATTCTTTTAATTCTCAGAACCACTGTTCACAGGATTCCCTGGAGAGAAGCAATGAAAGCTGTTAAGGCTGTAGTATAGCTGTGCTGGTGAAAGAGTTGCATCAAAGACAAAAAAAAAAAAAGCACCTCTTCCTCGTTTATAACAGGTTGATTTGTGGAGCTGAAGATGTGATTAAAAAAGGCGAAGTTGCTGGCAGTGAGGGAATGCCATCTGGGCTGACACAGATTTCTATGTCTGCCTGCAGGTGGTTGCTGTCAGCCACTATGTACAGGCTGCAATGTGATGATATTATAGGCAAGTCACCTGGCGGAGCTATGCACACGAAGGAAGACTGCTTTAGTGCGAAAGCTGGCAAAGGCTGCCATGGAGGAAAAAGGAAAAGGAAAGGAAAATAAAAATGGCTCAGGAACTTTGGAAAAGAACTGAACTCTGTGGTGCCAATATGATATTCAGGTAGCATAATTAGAACAGACTGACAAATTACATTGAGGCAAGGTACAGACAAATTGTGAAGTAGCAAGTCATCAGGGCAGAACAGCATTCACCCATATGTCATTAATGATGGATGAATTACAGTGGTTCAGTGATTCTCAAACTTTTTAGCACTGGGACCCACTTTTTAGAATGACAATCTGCCCGTGCCCCACCAGAAGTGATGTTATGGCTGGAAGTGCCATCATTGTGACACCATAGTCTGCTGCTTTCCTGAGAATGCAGCAATAGTTGGGGTTCTCAGCTATTTTGGGGTTCTCAGCTAACCCCTGCTAAGTGGGCAAGAGGCACTTTTTCAAGTGGTGTCCTCTTATATTTAGCAGGGGGAGAGCAATTGTCCCTTTTCACCCCAGCACAGTGTCTTTCTCGTGGCTGTTGCTGGTGGTGTTCTCCATTCTTTTAGATTGTGAGCCCTTTTGGGACAGGGAGCCATTTGACTTTAATTTTATTATTTGCCTGTAAACCGCTTTGTGAACTTTATGTTGAAAACTGGTATATAAATACTAGTGATTGATTGATTGATTGATTTTCCAATATTTAAGAGAATCAGAAAGGGGAAAAAAAGCCTATGTACAATCTTGACAAGGGACATGGTGGCGCTGCGGGTTAAACTGCTGAGCTGTTGACCGGAAGGTTGGCAGTTCGAGACCATGCAACGGAGTGAGCTCCCGTTGCTTGTCCTAGCTCCTGCCAACCTAGCAGTTTGAAAGCACCTAAAAATGCAAGTAGATAAATAGGTACCACTTGGGTGGGAAGGTAACGGTGTTCTGTGTACCGTGGCATGTAGTCATGCCGGCCACATGACCACGGAAGCTTGTCCTAGGACAAACACCGGTTCTTCAGCTTAGAAATAGAGATGAGCACCGCTCCCTATAGTCGGTCACCATTCGGTCGTGGGGAAATGTTTACCTTTTTACAACCTTGACACAAGCAAAACAACCACATAGCTCTCCCTCTTTCCAGCATCCCATCTTCCCATATTTTCAATGTGGCTGCTCTAGGTGCTTTGTGACCCACCTGAAACTGGCTCACAACCAGTGGTGTCATCCTCAAACGACGTTCCGGAACGCTAGGCGGGACTTACCGCCTGATTGGCTGCCCGTCCGTGATGTGTTGCTGCCTGCCCACCCGCCGTGCGGGCACCCCTGGCTTTGGAGGGGGTGCCCGCTTGCCTGGGCGGGTGCGCCGGGTGCCTGGGGAAGCAGCGGAGGGGCGCGCCAACCGGAGGGAGCCCGTGCTGTGGGCGGGCAGGCAGCGACACGTCAAGGACAGCCTGTCAATCAAGCAGTAAGTCCCGCCTAGCGTTCCGGAACTTAATTTGAGGATGCCGCTGCTTGCAACCCACTGGTGGGTCCTGACCCGCAGTTTGAGAACCAGTGAACTAAATTAACATGGCATTCCTATTCTTTTAACAACAATTTACACCACCATTAAAATCAGCTACTGCACAGAGGTAGTCAAAGTAACAATTTTTAAGAAAAGAACTGGGGTTTTGTGGGTCAACCTGCCAGCTTAACTTGTTTTTAAATTGGTAGAATGTATTATTAAAGCAAGAATTGTTAAAACACAGAGAAGAATATGCCTGACAGAGGTCAACCCAGCAATGCTTTTGCAACAAGAAATTCTGCTTCATCGATCCTCTACTATTTTTTTAGAATGTTACCAAATTCATGGATAGGGGCAATACAATAAACATTATATGTTTGGGCTTCCAGTTAAACACTAATTAAGTCCTTCATCTAATGCTCCTAACTAAACATCGTTCACAAGAGATCATCTCCTTTTATAGACTGCTTTCCAGTTAAAGAAAGGAAGCAGAGAAAGTAGGTATAATTAAATGAACATTTTGTGTGTGTGTGTGTGTGCGCGTGAAAGAACTGGATTGAAACCTTTGTTATTTATTTAGCATTTATTAGTTAGTCAGAAGTGAGCATCAGTGAGGTGGCCAATCTTATTGATGACACCAAATTATTCAGCATAGAGAAATCCAAAGCAAAGACATCCAGAAGGATATACAGGCAGAGGCAGATCTACAGGAAGGGCAAAGCTCTAAGTGTTGCAAGAAGCCTTACCCTGTCGTGTAAATCCCTCCTCTCCCTTGCTGCTGTAGCCAGTAAGCAGCGCCAAGATGTTGCTTTCCCCTGTGAGGATTGGCTAAAACAGTGCAGGAGAGGAGTGATTTCCACTGCAAGGTAAGGCTTCTTGCAAGACTTAGAGCTTTGCCCTCCCTTAGATCTGCCTCTGTATACAGGCATGCCCCGGTATCAACCGGGGTTCCGTTCTGGATCCCACTGTGGATACCAGAAACCATGGATACTGGGGGTACCTTTTTAAAGATAGGGGAACGTCAGTAGTTTTGCTGCCACAAGGTAAAAAAAGAGATTTGCTTAAAGTTCCCCTCTCTTTTTAATATGCATCCCAGTATCCATGGTATCTGTGCAGAGGCGTCATCCAGGCGGAACAGCCTGGTACTCCGTTCCACTAGTTCTGCGGAGGGCCCAGGCCACACCGCCTCTCCGGAGGACGGGCGAGCTGCTGCTGGGCCCTCCCTCCCTCCCTTGCGTCCCGAATTGCTCTAAAATGGAGCGATGCGGGCGCAGTGAGGCTTGGGGAGGCGTGGCAGCCCTCCGCCATAGGGGCGGAGGGCTGTCAATCATCCGGGCATTCCGGTTCTTGGTGCGCCCGGATGACATAACTGTATCCGTGGATAACTTAAGCCATGGATACCGAATCAGTGGATACCTGGGCACGCCTGTATCTCCAAGATGGATAAATGGGCACCATAATGGTACACTGAGATGCTATAAAATGCCCCAATCTTTGCCGCTAAAGATGGCATTCAAGGCATTTGTAAAGATATTTAACAATCAGTGGTGTCACTGGAGGGGTGCAGCGGATGCAGGCCGCACCAGGTGATGCACACTGGCGATGTGTGTGTGACACAACGAGGAACCAAAATAGCTAAAATCACGGTTTTAAGGAATAATACCATCATGCTATATACCATGCGACGCGAATGTTCATGAGGAATTCAATGGGGAAAAAAAAGAGTGTTATATCTTTATTCTATCAAAAGTTATGGCCAAAAAACTAAAACCAAAAATTAAAACTTTTAATGTAAAAATCATGATTTTTAAAAATAGCTATTTTAAGGAATAATACCATAATGTTATATAGGGGCGGAGGAAGGGTGTAGCGACGGGTGGCGGGAGCCATGGGTGCTGGCAGCGGCGAGGCGCCATTGCGCGAAAGAACCCGTGCACTTTTTGGCCCACCCACCCTCCCCTACGTCCGTATCGCTCCGAAATGGAGCAATTCCGGGCACAGAGAGGCGTGGTTGGGTGAAGCACGGGGGTGGGGCAATGCGCTGGGGGCGCGGTTACATCGCCCTGCCCCGGGCGAGCTCGGGGCTCCGTGCGTCTCTGATGCTATATAATGTTAGATGTGGAATTTCATGAGAAACTCAATGAAAAAAAACCAGAGTGTGATATCTTTATTCTATTAAATGCTGTGGCCAAAAAACTAAAAACTGAAAATAAAACTTATGTTAAAATTGATTTTTTAACATCGCAGTTTTAAGGAATAATATCACTATGTTCTATGCCATTTGATGTTGAATTTCCTGATGAATTCATTGAAAAAAACCGAGCATGTCCTACCTTCATTCTATCAAACAAAAACGGTGAAAATATAGCTGTCTTGTGCAAAATTGGGTGCAATCCTAACCAAATTTCCAACACTGACATAGCTGTGTCAATGGGACATGTGCTGCATCCTGCAGTTAAGGGACAGTCATGGAGGCCTCCTCAAGGTAAGGGAATGTTTGTTCCCTTAATTCAGAGCTGCATTGCCCTTATCTTAGTGCTGAAAAGTTGGTTAGGACTGTACCCATCATGTATGATGGCTACATTGAACCTCCAGGTGCAGGGGCAAAAGGTGCTGAGAGCGCAATCCTAAACTGGAGTTAGGCTGGCATAAACTAAGCCAGAAAAGTTTGGTCAGCACAAGGGACATCATAAAGCGTGTTTGGACCACTCTCGGAGTCTGGGAGGATGGCTCACTTCTGTGTGCTGGCCTTTCTGAGTCCCAGAGTGGTCCAAGCATACTTGACAGCAGGAGTCCTCAAACTAAGGCCCGGGGGCCGGATGCGGCCCCCCCAAGGTCATTTACCTGGCCCGCCAGTCATTCAGAGCCACTGACATGCTGGTTGGGTTAAATGAAGCCATGGCCCTGGCCTTTATCCCTTTATTGCCCAATAGCAAAGTTCATGGTTTGTGATAGATGACATCATAAAGCCAGTAGAAAACAGAGGCTTTTGCTGTTGTCCAATAGAAGAAGTGATTAATGAGGAAAGGTGTGATCTCTGGAGGGTTGATTGGCAGGATTGGGGAGGAGGGGGACAGAGGAGGGCTCCAGAAAGCTGCTATGTTCACCAACATGAAGAGTTGGTGATGGTGCGAGTAGCAGCTTTCCCACCTGAGTGGGTGGGGGTCCGATAGGGGGGAGATACACTCATGAAAGTAGGGGCTACTTGGGTTGTTCCGCTCTTCCTCAGCAGCTTGGGTCGAGTTGTGCTCTTCTCCTGCTATTTTGGGGAGGGCGAATGAGAGGACTCATTCCTCTGAGGGACTGTGAGGGACTGTGGTGAAGGAATTGCTTGGGCAGCAGGGAGGTAGTTCCTTCTCTCTCTCCCTTTTCTCCCCCCTTCTTTAGACCTTCAATCAATCAATCAATCAATCAATCAATCAATCAATCAATCAATCACTAGTATTTATATACCGCTTTTCAACACAAAGTTCACAAAGCGGTTTACAGGCAAATAATAACATTAAAGTTAAATGGCTCCCTGTCCCAAAAGGGCTCACAATCTAAAATAATGCAGACCACCCCCAGCAACAGCCATGAGAAAGACACTGTGCTGGGGTGAAGAGGGACAATTGCTCTCCCCCTGCTAAATATAAGAGGACACTACTTGAAAAAGTGCCTCTTTCCTGTGACCCGGTTTGAGGCCGAGTGCTGTGAGATCTTGGCGCCTTCCCTTTCCCCTCCACTAATCTCCACTCCACTCTCTTTTGCTGCAACTCTCTTCTCCTACAGCTAATCTGCGGCAGAGAGGGGGGGCAGCAGGAGTGAAGGCACCTGGTGGCTTTTGTTTCCCTGGCCGCGGTATCTGAGTTCTGAACTTCTCCCGGCCAAAGTTGTGAGAGCAACACAGGCAGATGCTTGTTCTCTGTGCTTTCAAGAGGTACATGTTGGTGTGTTTTCTGTTTTGGACTGTTCTAGGCCAGGTGGAAGTGCATTCTTTATACATTCTTTATGTCTTCTACCTTGATTTCAAGTTTAAAGTTACATTTTAGCAGCAGCAGTAGCAGCACTTTTTCTCCATTTCTGATCTGCAGAAATGATCCTTTTTCTCTATTTCTGATTCACGCGATAAAAGCAGCCTCTTCCAAGCCCGGGGGGGGGGGGGGATTGCCAATGGCAATCTGAATGTGTGTGTGTGTGTGTGTGTGTGTGTGTGTGTGTGTGTGTATGTGTGTGTGTTGGGAAGAGAGAGATTCAATCCAATCTCTGTGTGTGTATTTGTGCGTGTGTATGTGTGAGAGAAAGAGAGATCACCAACTGCAATCTAAATGTGTGTGTGTGTGTGTGTGTGTGTGTGTGTGTGTGTGTGTGTGTGTGTGTG